>WNWK01004201.1:0-145885 GCA_009830355.1 Cherax destructor | reverse complement strand
AGCAGCCTCCTGTACAGACACATTTGGCAACGTATGACACACCTGCGATCCATCAACAATCTCACTCCATAATCTAGTTCCGGCCTCCTTAGCGTCCACCGGATCCTGCACAACCTCGTGCGTCCTTACTTCCAGGTCTCGTCGTCCAGTATCCACCCGTTGTCCCGTCCTCCGCATGCAGTCAGCAGCCACATGCTCGCATGCCCCGCACAACCTGCAGGTCCTTCGCTGTCCCATGTACGTCACGTATAGCTGAGTCCTAAATTCTGGCAGTACGACGTAAGATGGAATCGGCCTGCGTAATGTCATTTCAATGAGTATGTCCCCTCAAAATGCCCACCATCGGACCCTCGCTCCACTTCCGGGAATGGCAGCATGCACAATGCCGTAAGCTCCAAATACTTGGCTGATGTCCACCGAGTCTGATTCAAACGGTGCATTCTTAACCCTGATCCAAGTGTAAGTATGCGACACGTCCTTCAGTCGCACTTGTAGGCCAGAATGTACTGTATAGACTCTGTCTTGATGGCGGTCGACAGTCCTTTCGTACACCTCAGCTGTTAAGAGTTTTACAAAGACTCTATTAACGCCGTTGAGCGCCACGCCATACAAATCTGTAGTCTCCAAACCATAAACGTATCTTAATATGTTTGGCAGAACTGTAGCCGCAGTAGCCGGTTGCAAAGACCCTGTCACCATATCTATACAGACTGTGTTAATCCTGCGTCTGCTCGCCGTCGCCATGTTTACAGAAAATGAAGTTGTCGTTGATACACTTGTGCCTTCATTATAAACTATTTTTAAACCCGCTTTTTTTATCAAACAAAATACTAAGTCGTAGCTGTTAAATATTTCCCTCGGTGCTGGTGAGGGGTTTTTGATCCAAGAATCTGGACCTGACCTGACCTTATTAAGCCGAATATGATTGCATCTCACTTCGCCAGACGCTGTGTGACTCCTACGGAATTAGTGCTTTCTCCCTAAAAATATTAATTATAATAATTAATAATAAATAATAAAAAGAATGTACAAGTAAAATACAATAATAATAATAACAATAATAATAATAATAATAATAATAATAATAATAATAATAATAATAATAATAATAATAATAATAATAATAATAATAATAATAATAATCATAATTTTAAAATTAACAATTCCATTTCCATGTTCTGGATATACTTAGCATACACACGTCTGAACGATAATGTAACTCACGATAGCGTAGCGTCACCATCATTCGTAATAATATTCCTGATAAAATGTAATCAACGTTACTGAACGATAACAACTTTTATCGAGGCTTGGTACTAAACACCTTAAAATTGCCTCTCCACCCTTTATGGGACCGAACACCTTAAAATTACCTCTCCACCCTTTATGGGACCGAACACCTTAAAATTACCTCTCCACCCTTTATGGGACCGAACACCTTATAATTACCTCTCCACCCTTTGTGGGACCGAACACCTTATAATTACCTCTCCACCCTTTATGGGACCGAACACCTTATAATTACCTCTCCACCCTTTATGGGACCGAACACCTTATAATTACCTCTCCACCCTTTATGGGACCGAACACCTTATAATTACCTCTCCACCCTTTGTGGGACCGAACACCTTAAAATTACCTCTCCACTCTTTGTGGGATCGAATACCTTAAAATTACCTCTCCACTCTTTGTGGGATCGAACACCTTAAAATTACCTCTCCACTTTTATCAAGGCTGAGGGAGTGAACACCTAAATTTCTCCACCACTTCTACTGCCTTCAGTATATTTGACACCTCCGTTTTCGACTGAAGAAACCTGCAATAAAGATACCAAAGTGTTGCCCATGCGTCTTATTCATCTACGTGCCTGTGCTGTTCACGCCCACTGTGTGGGCGAAACGTAGTCAATACTGCATTTGTGTCTATTTTACTATTCTTTTAATGAAAAATATCTATCACCATTTGAATCGTTTCTCTCTGCTCCAGTTAAGATGTATACTACGCAGTTTCTCTCCCAAAATTCAACTTCTGATGCTCTTATCTGTTCCATGAATAAATTATCTGGTTCTGTCTGGCATTCTGCAGTTTTTCCTGGGATGTAAACAGCGAACTACCGACAAGAGTGAAGACAATACATTGCCCAACAAATATTTACCAGGACAACGTTTCGCTCTATGTAGAGTTTTTTCAATCGTGACTTTCGAAACGTTATCCCAACAAAAGCTTGTTATGCAACTTGTTTTTTTTTATTCTATTTTCAACTGTATTCATATCTTCCTTAAAGCATAGAATACTATCATCAACTACCTATTTTTCGTCTTTTGTTAACTTTCTCTGGTGTTTGCCATAGCCATTATATATAATACTACTACAACTATTTATAATACTACTGCAACAATTTATAATACTACTGCAACAATTTATAATACTACTGCAACAATTTATAATACTACTGCAACAATTTATAATACTACTGCAACAATTTATAATACTACTGCAACAATTTATAATACTACTGCAACAATTTATAATAATACTGCAACAATTTATAATACTACTGCAACAATTTATAATACTACTGCAACAATTTATAATAATTCTGCAACAATTTATAAAAATACATCTAATACTACTGCCACTACTATTACACTTATAATACCGCTGCTGCTACTACTACTACTACTACTATTTCTATTATGATAGTATCAATTTACTACTTTCCTCTGTGCTGATAGTTTTTTCTGAAAAAGCTTCTCATTCTTATTTTCACTTTCCTCTTCATTTAATCGTTAATTTCCTCTCTTCTTCAACTGTAAAAGTATTTATTACACTAAAATTTCTTCCGTTCATTCTCTCATTCACTTTCTCTCTCTCTCTCTCTCTCTCTCTCTCTCTCTCTCTCTCTCTCTCTCTCTCTCTCTCTCTCTCTCTCTCTCTCTCTCTCTCTCTCTCTCTCTCTCTCTCTCTTCACTTAATTTCACCACGATGCGATCTACGATTATTGACTTGCTCCAAGGTACCTATTTACTAGTAAATGGGTAACAGATGTAAGTACTAGAACACGGGTACCAATTTACTCCTAGATGAACTGGGATAATAGCTATAAGGCGACAAACACAGGCTCCTATTTACTGCTATTTAAGCATTAGCAACAGATGTAAGTAGAGAAACACTAGTCCACCGCTGATCCTCAACTGATTCCACTATATAAGAGTTGATCTTCATATCTGTGATGCAGATTCATCAAGACTGATATAGAACACCTGCCCTTAGGACGAGGGACTGATCACCTCATCTACTGTCGTCTTCTACAGCCTTCTGCTGATGTCTGTATTGAAAAAGTCACTGGTTGGCGAAACGTCTACAAAATAGTGATAGCCAGGTGTTACACACACGTCTAATTCATCAACTTTTTTGTATTTACACCACTGATGTAAAGATATATGTACCAATTTATTGCTAGGTGAATTAGGACAACAGGTGTATGGAGATAAATAGTAGCTTTCATATGCTAGGTTCACAGGGGTAGGTATAAGGAGACTCACACAAGTACCTAGCTACTGCTAGGTGAACAAAGGGCAACAGGGGTAAGAAGAACAAAACTCAACTTTGCATCGGGTGACAAGCCACTGAGGTCAGACTAAATTAAGGTTAGAAGGATCTGACTTCACAAAGTGAGCAGACATTAGATAAAAAGATTGAGCACCTTCGATCAAGTCTAAAAGACAAAACACTTCTATCAACTTTTCAAGGCTAAGGGACTGAACGCTTTAAAAATACTTCTTCACCTCTATTGCCTCTAGTATAAAAGTTACCTCTATTACATCTGGGGGTTTGAAGTGTGTTTACTTATCAGCGAGAATACTCTCAGTTATCATCGACTGGAATCGTTTCATAACACCAACACACTGATTCTCTAAGCCATAGCTACACACCATAATATATTAGAGCTTATTAAAGCTGTGGGTAAAAGTTGGGTACAAAATAGAGTGGCGTTTACAAGGCGAGACGAAGATAAAGCATAGCACAGGAGCTAGCTCTCAACAGTTGACGGTTGCAATGTACAGGAACATTTTATCATTACACAGGTGAATGCGTGGAAGTGGGATGGTACTTCGCTGACGACCGATGGTACTTCGCTGATAGAGTGCGGATTTTATAGATTCAATTAAGATAAATCATAATCTAATGCCAGCGACAACATGAAAGTCATTAGGACCGAATGAGTTGTCACAAATTAGTTGTGGGCAAAGTGAAGAGCAGCAGCAGCAGCAGTAATAAGGACAGCAGAAGCAGTAACAAGAACAGTAGAAGTAGGAAGAGCTGCAGCAGAAGAAGCAGTATCAAGAAGAGCAGCAGCAAAAGCAGCAGCAAGAACAGCAGAAGTAGGAAGAACAGCAGCAGCAGAAGCGGTAACAAGAACAGCAGCAGACGAAATAGCGAGAATAGCAGAAACATTATTATAATCAAAACCAAGCGAAAAACCCACTAGGGTCATACAGCTGAAGCGGTAACAAGAACAACAGCAGCAACAGAAGCAGTAACAAGAACAGCAACAGAAACAGTAACAAGAACAGCAACAGAAGCAGTAACAAGAACAGCAGACAATTTAGCTCAGGCTCTGTCACTATTGTTCAAAAGAGCAGCTCACATCCTTTCACTCACCAATACATTAATATTGAACAAATCATTGAAATCCAGCACTTGAGACATGGTCGAGTTGCTGCCCACTGAGAAGAAACTATTGGATATTGAAGGAACCGGCTGTAAGAACCTCAGCTGGTCTACGTTAACCTGATATAATGATCTAGGAAGTTCGGAATAATGACGTTTTGGTGCATGATATTAAGGGAAGGAAGGACAATACACAATTAACCCGCACATAGGAGGGAGAAACTTACAAGACGTTTCGGTCCGACTTGGACCATTTAGAAAGTTACACACAGTGTGACTTTGTAAATGGGTTATTTGTGTATTGTTCCAGTCAAGGTATCGTGACTTTCGATGTGCTCAGTCTGTCAAGACTGAGCACATCGACTTCAGGCTGAGGGACTGATTACCTCATTCGCCTCTTCGTCTTTCACCGTTTTTTTCTGTATTGGACTGAAGAAGCCACTGGCTGGCGATACATTTCCCCAATAAAGATTCCCAAATATTACACAAATGTCTCGGTCTTCAACTTATCGATTATCTAAACCATTACATGACAAAACACTCATTCTGAGAGACTGTATTTGCCCAGTGGAATAACATCACCAGACGTTATTATTGGCATTATTGTCATTACATACAGAGAAATGCTTTGCCCAAGGCCCTGAACATCCAAAGGCAATGACTGGGAATGAGTTTCCATAAGTACATTGCTAAGTCGTTGGAAGACGATGTACAGCCGGTGAAGACTATCACAGCCTTCACTAATCTAGAATCTAGGTGAGTGCAAATAAGAAGCACCTGTGTCTCGCTTTTAGCAGATGGAGGATCAAACCTCCACAACGTCTTGCGCTGACTGATTCACATTGTTTGTCCAGTAATCTAGAGCTTCCCGAGTCGTCCAAGCTAGTCGATCCAGGAAGGTATGGCTGCCGAATATGTGATTCCTTAAAAAAAAGTTGGAATGCGTAGTAATTACACTAGTAGCAGAAGTAAGAGTGGTAGTAGCAGCAATAATGGTTGTAATAGAAGCAGTAATGGTGGTAGTATCAGTAGTAATGGTATTAGCAGCAGCAGTGGTGGTAATAGCAGTAGTAATGGTGGTAATAGCAGTAGTAATGGTTGTAATAGCAGTAGTAATGGTGGTGGTAGCAGAAGTATTGCTGGTGGTAGCAGTAGAAGTAATGATGGTGGTAGCAGAAGTAATGATGGTGGTAGCAGAAGTAATGATGGTGGTAGCAGAAGTAATGATGGTGGTAGCAGAAGTAATGATGGTGGTAGCAGAAGTAATGATGGTGGTAGCAGAAGTAATGATGGTGGTAGCAGAAGTAATGATGGTGGTAGCAGAAGTAATGATGGTGGTAGCAGAAGTAATGATGGTGGTAGAAGAAGTATTGATGTTAATAGCAGTAGTATTGATGGTAATAGCAGTAGTAATGGTGGTGGTAGCAGAAGTATTGCTGGTAATAGCAGAAGTAATGGTGGTGGTGGCAGAAGTATTGCTGGTAATAGCAGAAGTAATGGTGGTGGTAGCAGAAGTATTGCTGGTGGTAGCAGAAGTATTGCTGGTGGTAGCAGAAGTAATGGTGGTAGTAGCAGAGGTAATGATGATAGTAACAGAAGCAATGATGGTGATAGTAGCAGTAGTAATGGTGGTATAATCAGAAGCATTGACAGTAGCTGTAGTAATTGTAGTAGTAACCTGTGGTAGTAACAGTGGTAACAGTAGGGTGTAGTAGTAATGGAGGTAGTAGTAGTTGTAGTAGTAGTCGTAGTAGTGGTGGTGGTGGTGTTAATACAACAACACGTTCTCCCCAGTCGACGAAAAAAAGTCGAATAATTAATACATAAATATATAATCAGGATGCTTAATCTGTGTTGTTTGTAAATTCATAAACAAAAACAATCAAATATTTTTGCAATTACAAACTTAAATAGATTCGAAATTTGTTCATAATGTCAATATTAATGTATAAATAAAAAAATATTTTTATTCAAAGTGGAAATTAATATTTCATTAATATTTAATTATTTTTTACATATGTTAGTACAAATAAAATAATAGTGATGCAATATAATATATATATATAATATATATATATATATATATATATATATATATATATATATATATATATATATATATATATATATATATATATATATATATATATATATATATATATATATATATATATATATATATATATATATATATGGCATAACGCTCTGTGGTTTTGGCATATCTTCCAAATGAGAACACCTCCCAGGATTATCATCAACAGGATGGTGTGTAAATACCTGCAGCTCGTTTTGGAAAGGGCAAGAAGACTCTGCATTTCCTCTCTTCCTTCAGAATCAAGAAAAGTGTTGTGTATGTGAAGTCAATGAGGGAGGAAACATAACGATTACCTATAGGTAGGAGCGGTGTATGAGGGGAAGCCACATGGAGGAGGCGGAGGTTGAGGGGGTAAAACTGTGTCCTGTCCCCTTCCCCTTCCCCAAACAGGCGAGCATACACCTTGTAGTCGTCTTGTTTTGATAATGGAGTGTTCGTTCACCGTGTGTGTATAGTGTATAGTGCATAGTATGTGTTTAGCATGTGTCGTGTGGGTTCAGTAAGGAGGTTTTGGAGTAATAGACACACACGATGGCGAAACGTTTCTTCAATAAAGATTCCCATATATTGCTTATTGTATATAATGTTCCATCTTCTCGGTATTATATAATAATGATATACGAAGATCATTATGGCTGCTTGTCACCTGACGCCACCACTAAAGAACACTTTCATTTCTAAAATAGAGTTTAAAACAAACTCTCAGAATGTATACACCGAGACGATTACACCTCCTGGTGTATGCTTCTCGGTGTATAAGTCCTTGCTGACAATCTCGTTAACAGGGTTGAAATTGTGAATGTTACTGATCGTTAGCGAATTCCTTATGTACCCATGTTGTATGTTGCTATACCCGGTCTGTACCGTAGGTGCGCTCTGTATTTACCTGCCGAAAGACAGGTAAATACTGCCCGCGTCAACACGCAATCTTTTCTTTGAGAAACTTCTACTCAATCCACCTGTTGTTGTTCTTGCAACATAGCTCCTGATGACGCACGGACATGTGTTTAAAATGTTGAGCTCGGATTTCTATCCTTGCCAACGGTTGTCTTTGCATAGTCTATGCTGAAATAAAAAGTCGATTCGAAAAATCACTTGTTTTCCAGTTGTAATTTTTATCACAGTCGGCGCAAGGAATCATGTAGATTTTGTGTGACTTGTGAAACTTTTTTTTTTTACAAATACCTTTACTGTTTTGGAACTTTTAAAGGCACTGTTCATTTTATTAGACCTTTTTATAAGCTCGTGTGAGAAAGGAAGAAAAATTATATTGCTAGTTTTAATGTTTTTCTTTCGTTCATAAATTTTCGTCTCGTGGAGATATGAATTTTGTCTATAAATTCTAAATGTATCCCAAGTTCGACTGAAGTTTTATGAATGAAGTTTTAGGTTCTGCGACTAACACACTGGTTGGTTTATTAAGTTTAAAGCGTATCCTCCTCACTACGTTCATTAAAACTACATACATCGCACTCAGCACCGGCCAAGGGACTAAAGTTAGCTTTTAGTATATAATCACAAATATAAACACATCTCGGTTTATATATCCATAGACATTTGCTCCGCAAGCTTCATAAATATAAATTTATGTATTGTTATTCATCAGCTTTAGCATATTCATTTTACAGATTTTTCACTCTACCATTCCGTTGCCTCAGTCTTATTTTTTATCTTTTTTTTTTACATTCCTTTCGTTTATTTTCTCTTTCCTCCCCATTTTCTCTTTCTCATCATCCTCTTCCTCTGCCTCCTCTTCCTCTGCCTCCTCTTCCTCTTCCTCCTCTTCCTCTGCCTCCTCTTGATAAGAGAAATAGGCTTCACCGGATACAATATTTTTTAACAAAGTTGTATGTTAAGAAAGTACATTATACGACTGAAATTGAAAAGCATGACGTAGTAACGAACGACTTCGTATATGTGGAATCCGGGGCAACGGGGACAAAAAATTATATCGTCCCTCCCAAAAAAGGCCATGAGAAAGACGCTGTTTACTATAACGAAAATTGAAAGAATTGAACAGTCTTTTAAATCAAGAATTCATAATACTAGCCATCATAAATTAGCACAAATTTCTAACACTGGCTGTTACATCCGCTACTAGTGGCGACAATATATTGGATCTTATTCTTGCCACAGACTTAACTATTCATCTGAAATAATTTAAGACTAGGAAATAGTGACAATATCGTTGGATTAAAAATGAACCCAAATTTTAGAAACCAAAATAGCACAATGGTGATCCCCAATTACAGAGCAGCAGACTTTAATAAGATTCCCGGAGATGTCACTATCATAAAACTAGAAGGAGATGCTGATGAGCTGGTCACATCTTTACCTCTCCATTGTTTATGTCTCCATATATAGTCACCTCTGTATTAAACTGAAAATTAAGACGGGCCGCTTACTCGATTTTTTCAACTGTTCTTGCACAAAAGCTGGGATAAACAAAAGTCTTACAGATGTAGTAATATCTAGATATTCAGAAGGCATTCAACAGGACACCACATCAAAGGCTAAAATAAAAGCACATGATATAGGAGATAATCTTCATGCCTAGATAACTAACCAGTGAGGTACTGAATGGACAGGTATCTGAGTCTTTATTCTTAAAAAAAATAGTAGAGTTCCTTAAAGAACAGTACTTGGTACAATCCTCTTAACAATGTAAAATAATCTTGAGGTAAAATAAAAAAATTGGTGATGCAAATTTGGGAATAAGAACAGGACCTGAAGCAGATGTGAAAGATGAATTTAAACGTCAACAAGTGCAACTTAAGTCTTCTTTTTTTTATATATAATAATATTAAACATGATTACAAAATATCTGGTAACAAACTAACCCAAACAAGAGAAGAGGACCTTGGAGTAATCGCAAGCAATGACTGCAAATGTACCAAGCATTGCATATCTGCAAGCAACAAGGCTTACAGAGTGCTAGATACGATATTGACTTTACAGTGCACTTGTTAAATCGCATCACGAATATGCCAGGCAGTTCTCGTCTCTAAACTACTTTAAGACAAAGACAGATTGGAAAGGGTATAGAAAAGTACAAGTAAGCTCAGATCATCACTTGGAAAGGGTGTAGAAAAGTACAAGTAAGCTCAGATCATCACTAAGAAACAAACCAGAAAATTTCAAAGCACTTAGAGTTTTCTCTCTAAGGTAATGGAGAATATGAAGCCATCTCATTCAAACCTTTATGATATTAAATGGTTCTGCCACACTTAAACACAATAAACTAGAGAACTCTAGTTCTTAAAAGATGGCCGAGGTGCGCATTCTAAAGCTCTTTGTTATCTCCCTCCCTCTCTCAATATCCCTCCCTCTCTCAATCTCCCTCCCTCTCTCAATCTCCCTCCCTCTCTCAATCTCCCTCCCTCTCTCAATCTCCCTCTCTCAATCTCCCTCCCTCTCTCAATCTCCCTCCCTCTCTCAATCTCCCTCCCTCTCTCAATCTCCCTCCCTCAATCTCTCTCTCTCTTTAAATTTCCCCTTTTTCATCCTCCTCCTCTAATTCTTTTTGTTTCTCCTCATTTTTTTCCTCCTCGCATCGTCCTTTTCCCCTTTATCCTCCTACCCGCCTCTGTTCCCATCATCTTCCTCCTCCTCTTCTCCCCTTCCTACTTCTCATCCTCCTCCTCATAATCTTCCCCTCCTCTCACCGTCCTCAAATATCATCTCATGACACTACACAGATGACGCCCAAAAATTTCACGACACGTTCGCAATTGCTGCCGACTTTGTCGTACTCAAGACCACAGTGTCAAGACTCCATTCCCACCTCCTTAATAAAATGTTAAGTGACAAAGTAATTGTGTGTATATATAATATATATATATATATATATATATATATATATATATATATATATATATATATATATATATATATATATATATATATATATATATATATATATATATATATATATATATATATATATATAATTGCATCCACGAACAAGTGGTTTTTAAGCAAATAACAACTGCACTGGACGAGCCTCGAACCCTTGATCTTTAGCATGCTACTGGGTAGTCTGTTGAAAACTCAAGACGCCCTAATCTTCTTGACTACCAATCTCACATACAACAGACGTCTAACAGCACTAGACGTCACTCCTGTTGCGGAGACATGTTACAGAATTGCAGTCTGTGAAATCTTCCTATCTTTAAGCTTCGAAGCTCAGTGGTACAGAAATTAACTTCCAACGGTTCGAGTCCCTGTGTCTGTGAGTGAGTGTGTATGTCTGTGTCTGCCTGTCACAAATTAAAAGTTTTTTTTTACTAGGTTGAGAGCCCAGGAGAGGTACACTAGCTGTTACCCAGTTATTAATTTGATCTTACAAAACCAGTATAAAGGGGATATTTTTCCCCTGAATAAATAAAACAGCACCAACACCACCTTTCTCTTTCTCAGACATTACTCAGAAAACAACACGGTGAGAGGAACTAGATAGCAACCCTCCTTCCCCGGGAAGCATTGAGACTATGCCAGGGAGTTGGTAGGAAGCTGAGAGCATGTGAATTTAACAAATACTTTATCCCACACGTAAACAAGTGTAGGAGAGGATTTCATAGGGAACGTTAGTCCGATTACGCGTGAATTCTACAACTGTCTGTCACTTTTATGCACTCACTAAGTTCTACATATCTTTTGTTCCTTTACTGACATTTCTGAAAAGAGACATACCCTAAGTGAAAACGCATGTTAATTTTCCTCCTTAAAGCAGACAGAATGCCTAAAGACATACTAAAGACTGCTAGGCTCAGCAGACAGGTGAGGACGAGGTCCCCTCGAGAACAGATCAACTGCTGGATCCAGCAGACAGGCGAGTGTTGCTGTGGACATTTAAGACAGGTCTCAGCAGACAAATGAGCAGGTATTGTAGAAGACATATTAAGACAGTTCTCAGCAGACAGGTGAGTAGGTGCCCCCTAGGACATATTAAGATAGCAGGATTCAGCAGACAGGTGAGGAGGAAGAGGAGCCCCTGAGGACATACGATGCCAAGAATCAATTTGCGTCTCTCCCAGAAGCAAGAATTCGATATATGTGCAAATTTCACAAGGAAAAAGATTGCAATTTTTTGTTTATGGCGGTGTGGGAGTTGAAAGACTGCAGCCGTCGTGAATTTTTGCGTATGTGCGGTGTGTGAAGATGTCAGTAAGAAAATGGAGAGGGAGATTAATATTACATATATATATATATATATATATATATATATATATATAGGTATATATATGTACCCTTCTAGTATTGCATAGGGATCCCCTTTACCCCCTTAGCAGCTTAAATTATTCGTGGAATGGAGTCAATAAGGTGTTGGAAACATTCCTTAGATACTCTGGTTCATGTTGACATGACAGCATCACGCAGTTGATGCAGATCTGTCGGCTGCACATTCATGCTGCGAATCTCCCTCCAGTTCTACCACATCCCAAAGGCTTACGTTTAATTCTGACCCTACCATCTGCATGTCGGAGCCAAAAATCGCGATTCGTAAGACCAGGCGTCGATTCGATTCGATTCGATGTGGTTCGCTGGTATTAACCCGGCCTGGGTCTTGTCCATTTGGTGACCCAATGTTCAGTGTTCAGTTTTGGTAAGCTTGTATCCACTGTAGCCTCATTTTCCTGTTCTTAGGTGACAGGAGTGGAAACCGATGTGGTGGTCTTCTGCTGTAATCCATCCACTTCTATGTTAGATGTGTTGTGCGTTCTAAGATGCTCTTCTGCATACCATTCTTTTAATGCATTTTTTTGTCGTGATATTTGAGTTAGTCACCTTCCTGTCAGCTTGGGCCAGTCTGGCCATTTTCCTTTGACCTCTTCTCATGATCAAGGCGTTTTTGCCCACAAAACTGCCACTTACTGGATGTTCTGCGTTTATCCACACCATTCCCTGTAAACTGAAGAGACTGGTGTCCATGAAAATCACAGGAGATCAAACCTTCTCATCTGACATCAACAATCATTCCAAGGTCAATGTAACCTAGATTACATTTTCTCCCCATTATGATGGTCGGGCTGTACAATAACTAAACATCGTGACCATGTCTGCATGCTCTTCGGCATTGAAGTGCTGCAACATGACTGGCTGATTAGAAATTTGCACTAAAGAGCATGTATACATGTGTACCATGAAGTAGCCACTGAATGTATATAGTAAATGTGTGAGAGAGAGACTATTGCTATTATTAATAATGAATTATTAGTTATAAGTTATTATTATTATTCCATCATCGTTTATATTATAACTTCTATCTCCCCCCCTCTCTCTCTCTCTCTCTTTCTCTCTCTCTCTCTCTCTCCTCTCCTCCTGCATGGTCAGACACGGGCGTGAAGATAAGTTCATTTCCCGGTGTCGATCTTGGCTACTGCTGCTTACGTGATGCGAGTGAGCGAGTAACACGCCCTGGACGAGTAACACGCCCTGGACGAGTAACACGCCCTGGACGAGTAACACGCCCTGGACGAGTAACACGCCCTGGACGAGTAACACGCCCTGGACGAGTAACACGCCCTGTATACACCTCTTTACAGCCTCACATTCAGGAATATCTAAGACAGCGTCGGTGATGTAACCTGTCCCGATATTCTCTTAGTTTCTCTTATCAAGGTTTTGATCTGTAAGAGCTCTTAGTTCAAGGACTTGAAAATACACATCCTTCCCTTAAACGAAATCTGAATACCTCCGATATCTAGAGCTTCCTTAACAATAATCTTCGGTCCACAAGAGGTATTCCCTATATCCCGAGACTCTACCTCAACTCCTTTAACAGACTTAGAAGCCTTAAATAAAGAGGTATTTAGTATTCGTACTGGGACCAATAATGCAATTAGTTTAATAACATTGGGAAACTGGAGCCTACAATCTGAACCTTCATGTAAGAACAACACACCACTGATGGAGTTTGAAGCCGATCAGAGAGGTGTTCTTAAGTTATCGTACTGAAACCCATGATTCCGAACTCCATTTATACCACATATGAACCCATTAACCTTTCCTTGCTCCTCCTCTTTTGCCTTACTCTCCTTTCTCTCTCTCTCTCCTCCTATTTACCCCTCATACCCTCCCTCTTCCCTCCCTCTAAGTCTCATGTTTCTCCTTAGCTCTCCGCATCAAGAGTAAGTCATGAAGCCTCGTATAATGGTGGTCGTTGAAGCATTATAGACAACTTACAACATTGTGCTGGAGATGAAGGTGGTTCTTGGAACGAGTAGGTGGGAGGAAAGGAACAAGAGATAGGAGAGGGTGAAAGAAACAGTCAATGAAAGAACAGAGAGAAGAGGAAAAAAATGGTAAAAATGCAAAGGTGGACGAAATAGGGAAGGAATGTAAAGATAGGGATAATTAAGGATAGAAATGTAAAGAAAAGGTGGATGAAATAGGAAGAAAAGGAAAATATAGATGGATTAAGATATTAAAAGAATTACAGAAACGCAAAGAGAGGGCGGAAGAAGCAGGAAATGAAAGAATAGATAGATGATGGAAGAGACCAAGTAGAGAAAGGCGGAAATAGGATAAGAAAGAAAGGGTGAAGAAAAAACAAGGGGATGGTGAGAAAGACAGAGAAAGAGGAAGGGTGATAGAGGAGAAAAATGGTGGAAGAGTAAAATACAATGAAAGAGAGGCAGACAGAAACAGAAGGAATGGATATAGACAGACACACAATAAACAGAGATAAAAAAAAAAACACTGAATAAAGATAGAGAGAAACCCTCATGCTACTCTCCAGTGTTAAAGACACTACTAGTATGACACTCTGTGGTGAAGGCAACGTAGAAATCAAACTTTCTTTGAAGTTTCCGCTGACTTAGCTAATCCAGTGTCGACGCTGCTGCTGCTGACAGGTCCAGTGTCTGAAGCTAAGCTGGCTGCATAAAACGCTTGTGAAGACTTTAAATTTTGAAGACTGCTGGGTTTTTTTTACAATAAAATTTACAGCAGTTACCCTAACAAACCCGTGGATGCCATCCACAATAATTCACTAACTCTGAGGTACTTTGTAATACCATCCCTAAGGATGGCACCTGAAACCAACACCTACGAAGTATCTGAAACATTCTTCCTCTTCCCCTCCCTTAGAAGGTCCCTTAAAAAAGTCTAACACCAAGGTTTAATACCCGCTTCCCTACCCCCCGGATGCCACCCACAACAGTCGACTAACTCTTAGGTAGTATTATTGAAATTGCAACATAATAACCCCTCCTACTTTCCCAGGATGCCTCCAAGGACACTTAATTACCACTCAGGTACTAAGTATAATGCCACTCTCCAGATTGCCTCCTACGGACGATTACTAATATCCAGGTACGATTATAGGTGAACTACAACCCCAGGATGCTATCTACAACAGTCTATGCTAACACTCAGTTACTATTTTAGGCAAGATTCTTCGTAGTTAAAAATTCGAACTGAACCGGACTAATTGTAAATTAATTAGAAATGAAGATACAGCATTTGACTAGAAGATATAGTGAGATTGTGAGAAAATATCAAGAGGCAGCAGGTAAGGATGTTACTGTCTTAATCCCTGTGAAACCAAGGCTTCCAAAGGTATTACCGAAAGTTTTAGTGTCGTTCATAAAGAGGTGCAGAAGTACTATGTATCCTTAGCGGAAAATGAGTTTAGAAAAGGGATGTGATCGCTTTCATTTATTAAATCACACTTAAGTTCAGCGTCTTTCGACCTCCGCAGATTTATTTTGTAATGTCAATTGGTTAATGTAGCTGTAATATCAGGCAATATATTTTTTAAATATTTTAAGGAACTTAATTTTAAGCTACAATATAGAGAAAACTTTATATATTTTGATCGCTACGCAACCCGAGAAATATATCCCAGTATTACGTAACTTCAGCCCCAGAGAAATATATCCCAGTATTACGTAACTTCAGCCCCCGAGAAAGATATCCCAGTATTACGTAACTTCAGCCCCAGAGAAAGATATCCCAGTATTACGTAACTTCAGCCCCAGAGAAATATATCCCAGTATTACGTAACTTCAGCCCCAGATAAAGATATCCAAGTATTACGTAACTTCAGCCCCAGAGAAAGATATCCCAGTATTACGTAACTTCAGCCCCCGAGAAATATATCCCAGTATTACGTAACTTCAGCCCCCGAGAAAGATATCCCAGTATTACGTAACTTCAGCCCCTGAGAAATATATCCCAGTATTACGTAACTTCAGCCTCGAGAAAGATATCCCAGTATTACGTAACTTCAGCCCCCGAGAAATATATCCCAGTATTACGTAACTTCAGCCCCTGAGAAAGATATCCCAGGATTACATAACTCCAGTCCCCTTGAATCAGGCATTTTTAAGCGAAATAGGATGGTGAGCATATATTACTCTGGGCCATGGGAAAAAAAGTTTGAAAATGCCCGATGTAAAATATTTTTCCATCAACCCGGGATGCCACTCACAACAGTCGTTTAACACCAAGATGTTATCTAAGGTATGATACCATCTCCTTTCCCCTCTCCCTTTAAAACCACCAACAATAGTTAACTATCTTAGGTAAGTTACCGCCTACTCAGGATACCACCCACACCAGTCGACTAACACCCAGATAGTATATAAGACGTACTAACACCCCAAGGATGTCTCCGCGGCAGTTCACTCAATGAAAACCAGGGGCGCCACTAGCACAATAAGGGACAACACAATAAGTGTGAGGGGCCCAAGACTGTTCAACTGCCTGCCAGTATACACAAGGGGGATTACCAATAGACCCTTGGCTGTCTTCAAGACAGGCACTTAAAGTCAGTACCTGACCAGCCGGGCTGTGGTTCGTACGTCGGGTTGCGTGCGGTCAACAGTAACAGCCTGGTTGATCAGGCCTGATCCACCATGAGGCCTGGTCACAGACCGGGCCGCGTGGGCGTTGACCCCCGAAACCCTCTCCATGTATACTCCATGATACTGTGCTTATGGGAGATTCTAAAGAAAAGTTGCAAAGGTTAGTGGACGAGTTTGGGAGAGTGTGTATAGGTAGAAAGTTAAAAGTGAACATAGATAAGAGTAAGGTGATGAGGGTATCAAACGATTTAAATAAAGAAAAATTGGATATCACATTGGAGAGAGGGATTATGGAAGAGGTAAATGTTTTCAGATATTTGGGAGTTGATGTGTCAGCGGATGGGTTTATGAAGGATGAGGTTAACCATAGAATTGATGAAGGAAAAAAGGTGAGTGGTGCATTGAGGTATCTGTGGAGACAAAAAACGTTATCCATGGAGGCAAAGAAGGGAATGTACGAAAGTATAGTGGTACCAACACACTTATATGGGTGTGAAGCATGGGTTGCAAATGCTGCAGCGAGGAGGAGGCTGGAGGCAGTGGAGATGTCCTGTCTAAGGGCAATGTGTAGTGTAAATATTATGCAGAAAATTCGGAATGTGGAAATTAGGAGAAGGTGTGGAGTTACTAAAAGTATTTGTCAGAGGGCTGAAGAGGGGTTGTTGAGGTGGTTTGGTCATTTAGAGAGAATGGATCAAAGTAGAATGACTTGGAGAGCGTATAAATCTGTAGGGGAAGGAAGGCGGGGTAGGGGTCGTCCTAGAAAAGGTTGGAGGGAAGGGGTAAAGCAGGTTTTGTGGGCGAGGGGCTTGGACTTCCAGCAAGCATGTGTGAGCGTGTTAGATAGGAGTGAATGGAGACGAATGGTTTTTGGGACATGACGATCTGTTGGAGTGTGAGCAGGGTAACATTTTGTGAAGGGATTCAGGGAAACCAGTTAATTGATTTAGTTGGACTTGAGTCCTGGAAATGGGAAGTACAATGCCTGCACTTTAAAGGAGGGGGTCTGAGATAGTGACAGCTGGGAGGGACTTTTCTCAGCTGTCGTATCTGAGCTCCTCTGCAAAGACAGTGATTATGTATGAGTGTGGTGAAAGTGTTGAATGATGATGAAAGTATTTTCTTTTTTGGGATTTTCTTTCTTTTTGGGTCACCCTGCCTCGGTGGGAGACGGCCGACTTGTTGAAAAAAAAAAAAAAAAATATTTACATCAAGGAAAGTTAAATTTAGAAAAATTCAATGAAAAAATGTGATTCTTCAAAATACTATACCCACGAATTCAGTCGATTTTTTACCCGACTGCGAAAGGTTGTGTTTGATTTAATGCTTATTAGAAACTTAATATTTGAGACTTTTCATTTAGAAATTAACTTTCTTTCTTACATGGCTAATCTTTACTATAATAGCGCAAAAATATAGCTATGTAATATACAATAAAAGAAATTTATAAAATCTGTAAAGTCAACAATATGATCGGTAATTCCATATTATTTTATTTAATTTGCTCAGTAAAATAATGGTAAAAAAATATAGAAAACAGTCAGGAGATTGTTTTTAATACGTAATTAGTAAATATTGGACGACTTTAAACGATCCTTTGAGTTCTACTTTCCGGAAGAGGATCCACGGAGATCAACTGCATGGAGCCGAAATCGGTTTATTGCAATGAAGGATAATGTGACTGTCACTCTGGAGGATAAAAATGTTACAGCTGACTGCTGACGAATGAGTGAAGATAAGAGTGTCCCGTAGCTCGTAGGCTTGCGCACTCAGCTCACACTCTAAGGTCCATAAGACACCTGTTGTCTCTGTTCACCCATCAGTATAAAATGGGTACCTAGGTGTTAGTCGACTGGTGTGGGTCGCATCCTGAACAAAAAAGACCTAATTTGCCCGAAATGCTCAGCATAACAAGCAGCTTTCTATATAGTAGTATGTCATTGATGTCAGCTAGGCCTGTATACCTTGTACATGTACTTGTAGTAAATAAAGATAATTATTATTATAAGTGACGAAATTCAAGCATCTTATTCGGGTGGAAATAAATGGTATAAAATACCGACACAATGGAAAAATAAACACATAAGCAGTATAATGTGATCCTTTATTGACAACGTTTCGCCCACGCAGTGGGCTTTATCGAGTCACAGACAGATCTACCTGGAAAATGAGCAACATGGAGATATATATAGGGTACAGTCAGGTGGAGAATGCTGGGTCAGGTGGAGAAAGCTGCATGTGACAGTCTTAAAAGTAGTGTGATAGTTAATAACAGAAACGCAAGACTCATCGCCAGAGAAGACAACACGCAATACCGAAGAATCCTAGAATCATCACTCATCTGTATATCCAACAACTTCAACCAGAACAACGGCTTCTACAACATAGCTGAACCTATTGCCAAGAAACTTCTTCAACGCTATCCCACCTAGAACTCAAGAATGGTACACTGCAGGTCCTTTAAGTCACACAATGTTATTAACTATCACACTACTTTTAAGACTGTCACATGCAGCTTTCTCCACCTGACCCAGCATTCTCCACCTGACTGTACCCTATATATATCTCCATGTTGCTCATTTTCCAGGTAGATCTGTCTGTGACTCGATAAAGCCCACTGCGTGGGCGAAACGTTGTCAATAAAGGATCACATTATACTGCTTATGTGTTTATTTTTCCATCTTATTCGGGTCAAAGTGAAAGCAGAACTTCATGAAACTACTCTGAAAACTCTCCTCCTCTTTCCCTAGACATAATTTTCAGAGACTTCCTTATCAATTCTCTGTGTCATTAAGATATACGACAACAACATTATGTATATTTGATATGCACTGCGAACTTCATTATCCGCAGTCAAGGAGTAACCTGATAAGCTGGTAAATAAAAAGCAAGCTGACCTTTTGTATTAGTGAAGGTCAAGTGCTTTAACATGCTTAGTGAATAAATATAAATATTTTTTTTAAGTGAATGTAATATCTCGTTTTAATATAATCAATAAAAATATATTTTTTTCCAGTAATATCTTTCATAATTCTAAGTTGGCAACGTTTCACTCTGAAGATTGAGATGCAGAGTAGCAATTTCCAACTAATTTTCGATCACTGATAATGAATATCATGGTTAATATTGTTTGTTAGTTCTACTTTTCAATATACACCTACGTGTCACAACAGGTTCCAACAGGCTTGCGGCAATGTGTTTCTTACCACATAGTCTCACTGCCCTTCATTATTGTTCCAGCAGTCATAGAAGGTGGTAGTGCTGTGCAGGTTTAAATTTTGAGGTGAAAGGTATGTGATTTTCTTAGCCAAACACTTTTTAAACGTCAAATAAATATTCACTGAGCAAGCTGTTGATATGCATGTGAGACCAGAGGCATGAGGTGGCCAGTCTCAAGAGAGACTGACCACCTCGTCAGTCATTGGAGCCTGGGATGAACAATGTTCAACATCCACCTCTCATTGTACCAAACAAAATTTTGCTACCACCACTACACATAAAACTGGGGCTCATTTAAAACTTTGTAAAAGCTATGGACAAATCCGGTCAGGAATTCAAGTATTTAACATCAAAATTTCCCTCACTGAGCGACGCTAAGATAAGAGAGGGAGTCTTCAATGGTCCTCAGCTTCGAGAGCTTCTTAAAGATGGTGACTGAATCAGACCTTCATGGGGAGGAGAAAGCTGCTTGGGAAGCATTCAAGTTAGTGGCGAAGGAATTTCTCGGAAACAGAAGGGAAGACAACTATGAAGAATTGGTGGAAAACCTCATCAGGGCTTACAAGAACATGGGATGTAACATGTCACTTGAAATCCACTTTTTGGACTCACATTTAGACTTTTTTTCCAGCGAACTGTGGGGCAGTTAGTGACGAACATGGTGAAAGGTTTCACCAAGATATTTCAACCATGGAAAAATGATACCAGTTCAAATGGGGCACAAGAATGCTTGCAGACTATTGCTGGACATTGGCAAGAGATGATTCTTCAGCCCACTATAAGCGTCAAGGAAAAAGTCAGAGAGTAGGTACGGATTAGAGTTTAAAACATATTGACACATATTGTACGTTATAATAAAATAATCAAATATTACATGTCTCGTATCTTTAAACATATAGCCAATAAGCATTTTTCAAGGTGATATTTGGGTTCAGGACATGAAATTATATAAAAATTAACTAATCTCATTTAAGAAACATACAAATTTTCAAAAATTATTGACCAGTGGATTATCAGTAGTAGTGAATGGTAATGTTGGTCGTGGTAACTAGCACACGCAAAAACAAGACAATTGTCCAGTGACAAGTGTCTTTGACGACTGGTAACCACCTAACATGCACGCATGCTTCCATGCACACACACACAAACACACACACACACACACACACACACACACACACACACACACACACACACACACACACACATACATACAACAGGCCCAGTGTCTAATCGACATGTGCCTAGGACAAAATGGTAACTAACACACACACACACAAAACACGCAGTAAAAAAAATTCAGAACATTCTAAGTGATTGGAACACATAACCGCTCGTCGTTCTGATTTCTTCAATCAGTGTGTGGAAGCACTGTGACACAGCCGACCATTCAGCAGGCAAGCAACGTACACACACGGAAGTCATTTCAAACTCTTAGGTAAAGTTTCACTAAGAAGTTTAGAATTGAGGCAATTAGCTATTCATTGTGAAATACAGTGAAAAGATAATTTTTCTTTCTTGATTAATAGTGCATTATTTTTAGAGAAAGAGAATGAATTTCCTTAACAGATTACAAGACTATATATATATATATATATATATATATATATATATATATATATATATATATATATATATATATATATATATATATATATATATATATGTCGTGCCGATTAGGTAAAACTTGCGATTTTGGCTTATATAGCAACGCTCACCTTGCCATATAAGACAAGTGAAAATTTGTGTATGCAATAATTTCGCCAAAATCATTCTGAACATAACGAAAAAAATATATTTCATTGTGTTTGTTTATTATTAAATTAATGTTAACGTATCTAAAATATATTTAGATGGGTTAGGCTAAATTAAATTGCGCTTGTTGTAATAAGGTTAGGTAGGTTTTCAAAGTTTCTCTTGGTATAAAATTATAAATTCTTACATTAACATAAATGAAAAAATATATCTTTAAACGTATAGAGAAAATTTTAGAAAGGACTTAATTTTAGATGAGTTCTTGCTAATTGACCAGTTTTACCTAATCGGCACGACATATATATATATTTATATATATATATAATATATATATATATATATATATATATATATATATATATATATATATATATATATATATATATATATATATATATATATATATATAATATATTATATATATATATATGTATATATATTATAGTAAACTGGTCAATGAAGAATCATCTAAATTAAGTCTTTCTAAAATTTTTTATACTTTAAGATATTTTCATTTATGTTAATGTAAAATTTATAATTTTGTACCAAGAAACTTAACCTATAACCTTATTAAAAGCGAATTTAGTAAAACAAATATATTTTAGTATTAACAATAATTATAATAAACAAACACAATGATATATATTTTTAGGTAGATGATTTCGAAATCATGCATAATTCGTAATATGAATCCATTAATCATTTTTTTAAAATTTGTCCTAACTTAATTACAGTTTAAAGATTTTTATTTTTCATTTATGTTAATGTAAAATTTATAATTTTGTACCAAGAGAAACTTTGAAAACCTACCTAACCTTATTAAACAAGCGCAATTTAATTTAGTTAACCAACTAAATATATTTTAGATACGTTAACATAATTTAATAATAAACAAACACAATGAATATATATTTTTTCGTTAGTTCAGAATGATTTTCGAAATATTGCATACACAAATTTTCACTTGTCTTATATGGCAAGGATTGCTATTTAAGCAAATCCAAGTTTACTAATCGCAAATATATATATATATATATATATATATATATATATATATATATATATATATATATATATATATATATATGTCGTGCCAAATAAATAAAACTTGCTATTTTGGCTTAAATAGCAAAGCACATCTTGCCAAATAAGGGAAGCAAAAATTTGTGTATGCAATAATTTTGCAAAAATCATTCTGAACCTAACAAAAAAAATATATTTCATTGTGTTTGTTTATTATTAAATTATTGTAAATATATCTAAAATATATTTAGTTAGATTGGGCTAAATCAAATTGCGCTTGTTATAATAAGGTTAGGTAAGTTTTTTAAGGTTCTTTTGGTACAAAATTATTTTTTCCGTTAACATATATGAAAAAAAATATTTTTAAATGTATAATAGAAAATTTTAGAAAGGACTTAATTTTAAATGAATTCTTGCTAATTGACCAATTTTACCTATTCGGCAGGACATATATATTTATATATGCAAAATAACCACTGTGAAAAAAATGGTGAAATTCCAAGCGCTTTCGTGATCTCACGTTCTCAAAGACCTGGAAGAATAATAGAACAGCAAAAGATTTATAAGGCTGAGATATCACCTCACATACGACATTACGTGTCCCAGTATGATGCGGGGAGGACGGTCGAGAACTTGTCAAACATTGCTTAAATTCTTCCACAATTTTATTAATTATAAATGAATCAAATATAACCCAAAACCAATATTCATATTAAAATCAAAACTATTTTTTATGAAGCTTGATTCAGTTATATTTATCTCTAAATGTTCTTACAGGTTCTTGATAATGCGAGAAATCAAGACAGATTAAGACACACACATATTTACCAAAAGGCACAAAGGATAATTATAATTGGATGGGTTTTTGGCCTTTGTATATGAATTATCTTAGTAAAACGTTCCACTTTGCCATTTTTTTCTGAATAAAAAGGGTAGTAGTAGGCCTCTGATAACTTGTAAATGCACATTGTGATTGACTTCAAATCTTCAGTACGGATATCTTCCCCCATTTTCAACATACGTTGAACTCTGAATTGAGGTAGAGAGAGGTCTGGGTTTATGATATACAGGGATATCTGTCTCGGATCACCAAGAAAAAATAAAAAGAGACAAAACCTTTGATAGACTGGGATACCTTTCTAGGATCATTGAGGCAGAAGAGACCAGGTTTGTGGGATAAGGGGATACTCTTCTCAAATCACTGAGGTAGAGGGGATTGTACTTTTGAGATATGAGGGATACCTTTCTTGCATTATCCACATAACCTTGATCCTGGATTATTCAGAGCACCTGCTTGATCCACGATTATATATAGCACTTATATAAACTACAATTGTTCAGAGCCCCTACTTTATCCAGAGTTATTCATGGGACCAATTGGTTCCCGGATTATTCATGGCACCAACTTCAATCACGATTATCAAGCGAATAAATTTCATTTTCCAGATGAAATATATATTAAAATAGGGGAATCAAGGGAAAAATATTCGCGAAAGGTAACGAGAAATAAAGGAAGAGTGGTAAATATTACCACATGAGGGGGGAAATATTACCACGAGGGAAATATTACCACATGAGGGGAAATACTACACGAGGGGAAATATTACTACATGAGGGGAAATATCATATGAGTGGGAAATATTACCACATGAGGGGGAAATATTACCACAAGGAAAGGGGAAGTAAATATATTAGAATTAAAAGAAAAAAATATACTACGAGAAAAAAATATATGAGGCGTAAAGAAGAAATAATCATCTACAGTATGCAAGGTTCCTCGTGAAATCTTAATTAAGTCACCAGAGAGAATATGCAAATTAGGATTAAGCGTTAATCTAAATTAGAGAAGACAGCTCCGACGTGTTTTCGGCGGCCCTCGCCCCCTCAACACGCTTGTCACATAGTGACGGCAGTGCCCCAGATCGATCCCCCGCTGCCTGATGCCTGTTTGTAAGGTTTCAGAACACTTGAGTATCGTGCATCGTACGTGCGCCCAGAGTAGTGGCCAAAGTTGACATCTCCGTGGCTCTACGTCTCATATGCGACGGCATTTACTTGTGAGTTAACCGATATCTTAAAATGCGAGAGCATTTTCAAGTGTTTTCGTAATATCTCACATTATCAAGGGAAGAATTTTGACCTTATTTCCATGTTCTGAAATTTTTGGTCGTGTCACATGTCAGGTGAAATTTAAGAGTGACATGTCAAGTAAAGGTAATTTTTTTCAACATAGCATAAAATCCTCACCAATTGTATGTATTATAAATTAATCTAATTTATACAATACTGGACTTATATTTAAAGTGCAATCAGTATTATTTTTATAAAGTTTGATTCTGTTATATTTTGTTCAATCATTAATTTGCATATTATAACTTTCTCGGCCTTTTGATAATCAATGAAGTAGTAAAATTTTCTCGCAAGAATAAACTGAGCATTAAACTCTTGCCCAGTTCCAGTGTGTTTTTATGTTGCTGTAATCTCAGTTGGATAAGACTTTATTCAATTTTCCCAAAATAAAATTTATTTCATTCTATACAAGGAATCTTGTAGATAACCATCTGGATTCTGGGAAAATTCTTAGTCAAATAACTTACTATGATAAAGAATTTTAAATACAGCTTTCATGTTGAAGTTCCTAAGTAGAGAAAGAATATGTTTTCATGATAGGGGAGAACCAATATATTCTTGGTTGAATATGATTCCTTGTCCTTTTTTCAGAGTTGTAAAATGCTTATATAAATGTTTAAAGCTTCAGAACATGGAGAACATGGAACATTTAACTCTCTCATGATGTGAAGTTATCAAGGTCCCAGAAACGATCTCTACATTCAGAAGTGTTCTAGTGTTTATTCACGTGTTTTTGACAGTAAGCCTACATGCTTAGTTCTCATATTCTCCACTAGAGTGAGTTACTGTGTAGGCCTAGTTCCTAAAGTTCCCTCAGGTGAAGCATCGAGGAAGGCCCATGCTGCCATGCCTCTCTCACTCCCCAACCAGCGACCCTTCTGTCAGCATCTCTCCACAGGCGGACATATACGGCTATCCCGTATCTGTCTGCCTGTGTAGCCTACATTCTCAAAATAAACCTCCATACTAGTCATTCTACGTTTGTCTCGACCTTCCACGCTACCCTAGCAACGCTGCCAGCAATCGGGAAGAACAAAATAAAATAACGTCAACAGGAAATTCCTTGAATAATGAAAAGGCATAATACCGTGACTGCATCAATACACACATAACCCGCTTGTAGGAGCTCACTATTGTGAGCTGTGTTCTATGTGCCATGTGTATCACTGGAGTCACCAGTGTGTTCTTTTCCTCTACAGACTACCAGGAGACGGCAACATCAAGTGGAAGAACACAAAGTTTCGTGTCCTTACTGAAGAAAAATCACTGAAGCCTCACTGTGTGTGCTGTCCTTACTAAAGAAAAATCAATGAAGCCTCACTGTGCAGCCCTTACTAAAGACAAATCAATGAAGCCTCACTGTGCAGCCATTACTAAAGAAAAATCACTGAAGCCTCACTGTGTGTGCTGTCCTTAGTAAAGAAAAATCAATGAAGCCTCGTTGTGTGTGCTGTCCTTATTGAAGCAACGATCATCAGTTCTTAGCCCAAGTTGAACCTGTCTAAAGTACAATGTAAACCAGAGGCCAACACTAGTTTCTAGCAGCCAAATTGAACAAAAGACACAATACCATGACTGGAACAATACATAAATAACCCGCACACATGAGAGGGAAGCTTACTTTAACAGTCACACTGTGTGACTGTTAATGGTTCAAGTCGGACCGAAACGTCGTCGTAAGCTCCTATGTGCAGGTTATTTGTGTGTTATGTACCAATCTTGACAACCATCACGAAGGATCTCCACAAGAGTCCTACAGGACCACTATAAATGAGAGTCCACTAATGATTCTGAGAATCATAGCCACCAGCCAGTGTTCTCAAACAAGCCTCCTAAATTACAAAAATTATATTACAAAACAAAAAAAAATCTATTAATAAACAGGACATCAATTCGAAGCACAGTATTATTAATTTTGATTAAAACTGACGAAGTTCGTGAAATGTGACACACTTAGTAGTACGTCAGACTTATTTGACGGAAATTCACGATTTAAGACATGCTTGACGCATTGTATAGCTCATATGATACGTGAAACACGATTTCTTAGTTTATGTCCCATTATTAGACACTTCAACAAATTCTCTGCTAAATTAAGTACAGTTCAGTACTTCATGTGATACATGTTATTGACCTCAATAACTTTATGTGATACATGTTATTGAGCTCAATGGCTTATGTGATATAAATGGTTTAGAAAAATGACAAGTTGAAAAATGAGACATGTGCAACATCTCAGAATCTCTAATATAGAAACATTTCGCCAGCTAGTGGCTTCTTCAGTGCAATGCAAAGAACGGTGGAAGACGAGGAGTTTGAGGTAATCAGTCCCTCAGCCTGGAGTCGAAGTGTTCAGTCCAACAGTCTTTAAAAAGGTACAACATATGCCACTTCTCAGCACATATGTTGTACATTTAGGTTTATGTGATGTACAGTACAAAGTTCTGTTATTTATTTCACGCATTTTGCATAGTTCAGTAATTTTTATGTATTGGATGAAATATAATTGATTAATATGACGTATGAGTATGTTATGTATTAGTTAAATGACAATTGCAACCAGTGCGACATTTTGTGGCAACGTTTCGCTCTCCAAGAGCTTTGTCAAGCCGTAAGAGAGCGAAACGTTGCCACAATAAAATGGTGGATTAGTTGCACACATGTCCTATTACCTAACATATTGTCGGTAATTTTTACGAACATTATTGCATGTTATGGTGTGTTCCACCATTAACATCGTACAAGACTGAAGAAGCCACTCGGGCGAAACGTTTCCTCTAATATCCTTAACTGTGCCTAAGTGTCTTTTTCCACATCTTGTTGGTATCACCATACCATTTTTCAGAATAAGGTGAAACCCATTAATGTGGTGAGGGTGAAAAATGGTACCATGACTATGCAATTCTGTAATGCCATGGCCACTGGTTTACGCATTGGCCTGGAATTTTATGACTCACTCGCCATGGGTTCAAACCTCACCCGTTCCGGGGTTTGTTTACAACCGCGTTATTGCGATTTCCTGAGTCATAAGCGTGATTCTCTCGCCGAAGTAGTCACGTAAAGTGGCAATATTAATTCAGAGATGACATATTGACTAGAATCAAAATATTTTATTTCTAGTAATGTACTTTAAACTTCCAGCTTAGGCAGACAACCTATAAACGAGAGAGAGAGAGAGAGAGAGAGAGAGAGAGAGAGAGAGAGAGAGAGAGAGAGAGAGAGAGAGAGAGAGAGAGAGAGAGAACCGAAATGTTCTGCCTAACCCTAATGGGTGAATAGAGACCGCAGGTGTCTTGAGAAAACACGTCCTAATATTTACACCAGTACCGAGGATCGAACCTCGGACCTCAGTGTGTAAGCTGAGCGCGCTAGCAATCGAGATGCAGGATCTGCCTAACCCTAAGTTATTAATATGCATTCCAGCGTCAGCCTTTTCTGTTTAGGCAATATATCATGTGTGGATAAACTTTGAATTGAGACGGAGAGACAGGCACAGACAGAAAAAAAATAGAAAGCCATATAGACAGAAAGGCGGGAAAAAAAAGAAATGTGATAGGAGAGGAAATAAAAAAGAGAAGAGGTAAAATTCTGCAAAAAAAAAAAAAAAACGAGGAAAGAGAAAAAACGGCAAGAGGGGAGAGAATAATGGAATGAAAAGGTTAAATAAAACACATTCCAAACACACGCAAAAACAAGATGCATCGAAATGTTTTTTTTTTTAAAGTATGTAACCAAAGAGCACCAAACAAATAAAAAACAGAACCCCCACACACACCACAATAAAACACACCTCCGAACACCTCACCACACAACACTTCACACACACACACACACACCTCGCAACACACCTCACAACACAACGTCTCACATCTCACAACACATCTCGCAACACAGTATCCCAGAATCCATCCTCCCAGCCCAAGATGACAACTTTAGGATAGGCTGAGACCAAAAAAATAACTAGGTAAATGAAAAGTCAATTTTCTACTTATAATGCACAAACAAACCTCTTCTTGAGAAAATAAGACACTTGTTTAACATTTGGGTGTCTATTCTTGAAACGTTTCGCCAAGCAGTAGCTTCTTCAGTCCAATACAGAGATATGTGGAAGAGGAGTTTAAGGTAATCAGTCCCTCATCTTGGAGTCAATATGTTCAGTCCATCAATTCCCGGAGATGGGACTTATATACTGATGATAGAGGAGATGGAGCAGTGGTAGGCGGAGTCACCAGTGGAAAAACTTACTAGTGGAAATAGGTCATGAGACTGATGAATTCCCTCCATCAAGATCCCAAGATGTTGTTGTGACAGGATGTGAATAAATAGTTTATAAAACCGACAAGTTGATAAGTGAGTCAGTTGTGCAATATTTGGGTATTTCTTCCACCAAATATTGCACAAGAGTCATTTATCAAATTGTCTCTTTTGTATACCATTTATTCACACCTCTTCCTGAGACTGAGTCCTCACTGGACTAAGTCCAGCACACCGAACATAAGTCCAGCACCAGCCAAGTTATCCAGCGTCACTCCCAAAGCATATTGTGCCTCACCTACTCACACAGTCTATGTCCACTCATATCAGAGTGCTTAGAGTCTACACACGTCTTGAGTCAAAGCCCACACGAATCTCAGAAATTCTAAGCTCGTCTAAATTATTGTCCTTCCATGGTTAGCGACAGGGGCTGACTGACCTACAGACGAGTGTGAAATATTACATCATCAAGTTTGTCAAAACGTACCAGTAGCTCTGCCTAACTTGTTAAATAGTGAGAGTAACGATGGTGATAGTACCATCCTATCGTCACTCATTGTTACAAATTTATATCAAACCTATTATACAGTATAACTATGAATGTAAATATAAGGTGATGTGTTGATTGCGACACGAAAGGCCTAGAGCTATCATTCAACTCCCCCGTTTTTGTTTTGCCTCTTGTATCGCTTGTTCGCAATTTTTGCACAATATACGTAATAAACTATTGCAGTACCTAGAGTGCTTAAAGCAAAGTGTACTTGTCCCCAGACAACTGATACTAACATTTACCCGCCTTTAAAAATAAACCAAAGTGCACAGATGTGTATTATGCCCAACGACAACCCACTGAGTAATACCTCATACCAAAACTCTTCAATCCACCCTCCACCCCTAAACCCACCACACCAGGTTAAAACCCACATCAAATCCCTTTAATCCCCTCCCACTCTCAACCCACCTCACTGACTCACTGAGTTATACTCTACTTCAAGACCCTTGGAACCCCCTTGCCAACCCACCAACACCACCCCACTGAGCAATACACATCAAAACGAGGTGTTTACCCAGCAAAGGCACTTCTGTCTGGTGTTGGGCATTAACTCAATTACATTTTTGTGTGTGAGGAGATTTGAGTGTTTTTCTTGTGGACTGCACCTCTCTCACACACACCTTGATGATATTAAACACTGCAGCAAGAAGAAATCTTTTTCCCATGCTTATTTGTGTGTTTTTGTAATGTGTGTGTGTGTGTGTGTGTGTGTGTGTTTGTGTGTGTGTGTGGTCGTAAAGTGGATTGATACAGAGATGAGCTGATTTAGTTATGAGTAAATATGTATTGAAATAAAATATAGAATAAGAAGTGGATCCATAAAGTGTCACAAACTAAACAATGATACTGACAAAACAAGAGAGACGGATAAGAAAAATCCCAGATAAAGATAGTAAGTGACACAAGACACTGACATATTTAAATGTACTATGCGGGTAGAGGAAGGCGGAGAGGAGAACAAGGGAAGACATAATTACGATATACAAAATACTAAGAGGAAAAGATAAGGATAACAGGGACAGACTGTTTAAACTAAGAGGACAGGGTCAAGGGGACACAGTTGGAAGCTGAAGACACAGATGAACCATTACGCTGTAAGGAAGTATTTCTCTCGTCTTAGGGTAGTTGAAAAATGTAGTGACTTCGATGAGACAGTAAAGAAACTCGTTACACAGCTTCTAGAATAGATATGGTAAGGTAAGGGACTCCTGAAATCAGTGATGGCGATTAAAGTGGTCTGGAGACTGAGCCAGGAGCGGAGTCTCGACCCCTGTATAAACAACCCGTTGTTTACAACTCGGTGAGTGCTCTTTGGTGAGAGAGAGAGAGAGAGAGAGAGAGAGAAAGAGAGAGAGAGAGAGAGAGAGAGAGAACACTAGTGTAATTTCCCCAGAACTCTCTAATTCGACATTGTTCAGAGCAAAATTTCACACCGAGATATTAATTGTTTGAGGTAAACTCATGGTGGTTCACTGTAGTGTGTGTGTGTGTGTGTGTGTGTGTAGATGAAAACACACACATATCCGAGAAACGTTTTATTCGGACAACGTTTCGCTAATAGGTAATGAGGTGCATTTCTTTAAGTCACCTGACTAGAACAGTCTCCCCTGTGAGTGGTCACCTGTTAGTGTGATTCTTCTACAAACAGAAGGTCACTGTGACTCTGGTTGTTCCCTCTCTCTCCCGCACCATAACCAACCGCTGATATATGGGTGTCCGGGAAAAAATCACGGGGAAAAATAGTCACAGAAAATTAGTCACAATTTTGGCTAGTAAAAAAAATCACTGGAAAAAAAGACATTTTATTTATGTTGCTACTTTTTTCCTATGACTTTTTTTCCCCAGAATCCTGATATATGGAGCGAAACGGAGTGTTGCGCCGATAATAAAGAAAAATTATCTTACATATGTACAGTTCAGGACATTTATTAGAGGAAACGTTTCGCCCCATTTGTTTTACTAATGATCTCTCACAACATATTTTTTGCCAAGATTGCTTTACGAGGGCCACTTGTGTTCGGAGGTCCCAGAGCTATAGCTTCGTTTGCCTTCCCCTCTTTTAATTTGGTACTGACTCGATTCACCTAACAGCAACACCTATACTCTGACACTGGTTCAATATATCTACCATCAACACCTTCCCTACTCTGGCACTGGATCCATTATTCTACCAGCAACACCTTCCCAACTCTGGCACTGGATCTATTATTCTACCAGCAACATCTTCCCTACTCTGGCACTAGATCCATTATTCTACCAGCAACACCTTCCCTACTCTGGCACTAGATCCATTATTCTACCAGCAACACCTTCCCTACTCTGACACTGGCTCTATTATTCTACCAGCAACACCTTCCCTACTCTGACACTGGATCCATTATTCTACCAGCAACACCTTCCCTACTCTGGCACTGGCTCTATTATTCTACCAGCACCACCTTCCCTACTCTGGCACTAGATCCATTATTCTACCAGCAACACCTTCCCTACTCTGGCACTGGCTCTATTATTCTACCAGCAACACCTTCCCAACTCTGGCACTAGATCCATTATTCTACCAGCAACACTTTCCCTACTCTGGCACTGGCTCTATTATTCTACCAGCAACACTTTCCCTACTCTGGCACTGAATCACTTATTCTACCAGCAACACCTTCCCAACTCTGGCACTGGATCAATTATTCTACCAGCACCACCTTCCCTACTCTGGCACTGGCTCTATTATTCTACCAGCAACACTTTCCCTACTCTGGCACTAGATCCATTATTCTACCAGCAACACTTTCCCTACTCTGGCACTGAATCACTTATTCTACCAGCAACACCTTCCAACTCTGGCACTGGATCAATTATTCTACTAGCACCACCTTCCCTACTCTGGCACTGGCTCATTATTCTACCAGCAACACTTTCCTACTCTGGCACTAGATCCATTATTCTACCAGCAACACTTTCCCTACTTGGCATTGAATCACGTATTCTACCAGCAACACCTTCCCAACTCTGGCACTGGATCAATTATTCTACCAGCACCACCTTCCCTACTCTCGCACTGGCTCTATTATTCTACCAGCAACACTTTCCCTACTCTGGCACTAGATCCCTTATTCTACCAGCAACACTTTCCCTACTCTGGCACTGAATCACTTATTCTACCAGCAACACCTTCCCTACTCTGGCACTGGATCAATTATTCTACCAGCACCACCTTCCCTACTCTGGCACTGGCTCTATTATTCTACCAGCAACACTTTCCCTACTCTGGCACTAGATCCATTATTCTACCAGCAACACTTTCCCTACTCTGGCACTGAATCACTTATTCTACCAGCAACACCTTCCCAACTCTGGCACTGGATCAATTATTCTACCAGCACCACCTTCCCTACTCTGGCACTGGCTCTATTATTCTACCAGCAACACTTTACCTACTCTGGCACTAGATCCATTATTCTACCAGCACCACTTTCCCTACTCTGGCACTGAATCACTTATTCTACCAGCAACACCTTCCCAACTGTGGCACTGGATTAATTATTCTATCAGCACCACCTTCCCTACTCTGGCACTGGATCAACTATTCTACCAGCAACACCTTCCCAACTCTGGCACTGGATCAATTATTCTACCAGCAACACCTTCCTTACTCACTACTCTATGATCAGGTAACATATACATTCGTCCTTAAGAACGATCAGAAATCAACGGTCCTACAAACAGTACAAGAAACCATTGCTTCTCATGTATATACCTCAATACCCAGAAATATATGCACTGGTAGCTCACCCAGAAGTGTAAAGACCCCACTGCAGCAGCCTGCAAATTACACTAAGGTAATAAATGTATGCAGACTCTTAGCATCAGATTACACAACGGGTTCAACAAAACACAGAGCTGGATGCGCTGACGCTGGCAACCAAAATTCCCGACTACACTTGAGTGTCCTGTCTAAAAAATAGATACTGGAATCACCTAAACATGGCTCAGAAAAAAAATTGTATCTCATTTATATGGAAATCTTCAGTGTAGAAATTACCTGAAGACAAATGGCTAAAGGCCGACGAGAACAAATTATTAGACATAGTTTTCAGATAGGACCTTAATTGAGACGTTTCACCTCTAGACTAAGCTCCAGTCTATTAGAAGCCTTAAGTTTGTTCTACAGTCGAAACGTGTCAGTGAGGTCCCGTGTGCAAATAGCAATCTTCTCCTGGAAGGCTGGAGGCTGAGTTAGAACTAGGCAATCCTAACTTAAATATTAAGATTATTCTGCTGAAGAATAACTGTTTTTTGATCAATGAGAGGCTCCAAATTCACTATTATCTACTCTGGTCGGAAAACTGTGGGTGGCATAAAACGTCCTCTAGACTGTGACAATGCCGGAATCAGGTTGGGATGCAGTCATCTGTTGCAGATATATGCAGTTACTACAAGAGACCATATTTCTTGTGTAAACTGAAAAAATAGGAGGCACTGCACCTTAAACGTTAAATAAATTCATACACAGTTGCCTGTGACTTCCTCCACAATGGAATAAGGCTTTTGGAACCGATGATATCCTCATTGTCCTCTTTAAATTTGCACGTATACTGTGCTAATACAAGCAAATATGTAAACAAATCAGGGAACGGATGGGGTTTGAACCCATGGCAGACGAGTCCTAAAACTCACAGGGCAGTGCGTTAAGCCATTATAAATGTATAATTATTACAACACTTAACACTATTGGTTGTTACCCAATTTTAGAATTACCAGCAAGGACAGACTAGCACCATGAAGAGTACCAACGAGATCTTGGGTTGCGAAGATGACAGACTACTCAACGTCACCAAACACCTCAGTGATAAAATTAAATTGACAAAAGGCAATTTCTACCAATTGTATAGATTCAGACAAACTCAACCCCCGATTAAGTTACACCTTCACAAGCCTTGCAGAGTGTCAGTGTGTGTAGTATGCTGTAGTAAAATTTATATAAAAAAACAACAACAATGATTAATAGTTCCGGTATTATTCTGAATCCGGACGCGTTTTATTCCTGTCAGTCAGAGTGGCCAGGACAGGAGCAGATGAGGTGTGTTTAGTACAGTAGGTTAGGCACAGCAGAGGAAGCAATATGTAGCGGTGTCAGTATGTGGTGTTGGGTAAAGTTTTTTAGTGTATACTTCAATTTTGTTAGTGTTTAAGTGCTCTCAGGTTTATTTGTAAGGCCCTGGTATGCAGAGGCCTGTTTATGCGAGAGTACTGTATGGAGTTTTGCCTCCTGGTAATTAGTCTACCAGGCAGTAGTTAAGGGAAGGGGGGGTATGTCATGGAGCCAGGCATTATTGAAGGGGGAGTGTATGTCATGGAGCCTCCCTGTTGATATATTTGTTTTAACTCACTAGTATCAGTGTGCTAGTGTGAACTGGAGTGTGGTGGGTTTTTTTTTGTAGTAGGTTATAAGTTGTATATAAGTTACTTTAATAGATAGATATATTTTTGTATAGGTGAGTTTTAATGCCCTTCCTTATATAATAATATTGTATAACATATGAGTGCATTATGGCCCGGGAGTTGCTGTGTTTTTCAGTGTAATTTAAATGGCCCTAGACAGCAGATTGAGCAGCTGATGCAGGACATTTTATTTAAGTTAAGATATCGAAGTCTTAATAGTGCCATTGTCATTGACAACAAAAGCTAACGTGCTTAAATTTCAGTCCGTCCATAACAAAACCCTTCGTTTTGTATTGTATACCACGCTGACAGTCAGTGTAGATGACATATGTGTACTACACGTCACTGATGCTATCGACGTCAGACTAAACAAACTCAAGAAATGCCAGCTGTTCCGTATGAACTAACCTCACTTGTCCTCCGGGAAAATTCACACCAGACAATTAAAACTCCAAATTATATGATGTGTGAATGATTCTACAGCAGAAAGCGAAGCGCTATTTTCACATAGATGAATGTCCAGAGCCAAAGATATTAAGTGACGCTCCAGAAGACGAGGACTGGACAAGTCCAGAAGACGAGGACTGGACAAGTCCAGAAGAAGAGGATTGGACAACTCCAGAAGACGAGGATTGGACAACTCCAGAAGACGAGGATTGGACAACTCCAGAAGACGAGGATTGGACAACTCCAGAAGACGAGGATTGGACAACTCCAGAAGACGAGGATTGGACAACTCCAGAAGACGAGGATTGGACAACTCCAGAAGAAGAGGATTGGACAACTCCAGAAGACGAGGATTGGACAACTCCAGAAGACGAGGACTGGACAACTCAGAAGACGAGGATTGGACAACTCCAGAAGAAGAGGATTGGACAACTCCAGAAGACGAGGATTGGACAACTCCAAAAGACGAGGATTGGACAACTCCAGAAGACGAGGATTGGACAACTCCAGAAGACGAGGATTGGACAACTCTAGAAGACGAGGATTGGACAACTCCAGAAGACGAGGATTGGACAACTCCAGAAGACGAGGATTGGACAACTCCAGAAAACAAGGACTGGGTAACACCTGATCCAGGCTACTTGGAGAGTTAATAAATCCATCACAAGACCTCATTACACCCGAAACACCACAAAGACCACCGAAGGCAGAAAAGCAAGTCCAACAAATGCCAAGCAGCAAGACACCTGAGCTCCCACCGTGTGGCCATAACCCTCCTGACCCCCCAACCTTCTGGAGTTTCTACCACAGGGAAAAATAACTATGAAAAATGCATACCCACACCCACCGTGCTTGCATACATGTATGCACCCTTTCATGTATACATGTGTATGCAGGCTGGGCCGTGTAGTATGCAACCGAACATATATTTCATGATGTAAAATATAAATCACATCCATTGTAAAGTTTATATCAAAATGGATAGGTCACTTATTTTATTTACCACCTACTACTTCCACATATCTACTTAATCCATTTCCATCCTTCCTTATCCATCTTCCTTCCCCTTCCTTGCCAAAGCTAGTCAATATAGTCAAACTAGTTGTCACGAGGCTATTTCAATAATGAATTTAAACTATCTATAGTATATGTTATATATATATATATATATATATATATATATATATATATATATATATATATATATATATATATATATATATATATATATATATATATATATACATACAGCATGTTTAAAAAAATTTTAGTATATTTTATATGTAGTGTTGTCTGTGTTGATGAAAAAATCTTTATAAATGCCATTTCTTCTGCGAGTCGGATTGTTCAACCTGAGAGAGAATTCTCAACTCTAGTGGATCGAAACATATGAAACTTTCCTTAGCTACTGAACCCATAGTGAAATACCAGGTGAACCTCCTCACTGCCCCAGGTGAACCTCCTCACTGCCCCAGGTGAACCTCCTCACTGCCCCAGGTGAACCTCCTCACTGCCCCAGGTGAACCTCCTCACTGCCCCAGGTGAACCTCCTCACTGCCCCAGGTGAACCTCCTCACTGCCCCAGGTGAACCTCCTCACTGCCCCAGGTGAACCTCCTCACTGCCCCACTCGGGTCTCCCAGCTCATGCTGACAATTATCATCCCTTGATTCGCGTCTTCCTTCTCGGAGTTCATAGGTTCAAACCTTAGGTGTTAACACTAATAATTGATGTATTAAACCTATCGTGTGTGTGACTGAATATGGCAAGGAAGCATAGCTAGCTTTTGTTTCCATTATCTAACTTCTATATAGCATAGGGTAGCAGCACACTGGTATATTTAATTTCGGATAAACAAAACATTAAGACCCGGTCCGACTTGGACCATTTACAAAGTCACAGTGACTTTGTAAATAGTCCAAGTCGGACCGAAACGTCGTCGTAAGCTCCTCTCTTCTATGTACGGGTTATTTGTGTATTGTTCCAGTCATGGTATTGTGACTTTTTTTGTTATTTACTGATTTTTGCAATGACAAGCTTGAAAAGTATATGAATTAATCTTTACTCTGAATGTTGCCAGAAACAATTAGTGGCCCGGGAAGGGGTCTATCTCAATCGATGGTGTCGTGGAGGAATGATATGGCAATGAGTGAAAATTTGTTGTTGAGATTGATCAGCTTGAGAGAAACTTAGATTAAGGGGATGTCTCACAGACAATATCTCTAATATATCAATGTTTCAGAAAAATCTCTGCAGTATATCACAGCGTTTCTGAGACGTGTGGGATATATCACAGCGTTTCAGATTTTTTTTTAACACATCAGCCGTTTCTCACCAAGTTATATACGTATATCTTTACGTTAAGTAAAAGGACACAAATGCAACTAATGTGACATTTTATTTTGGCAACGTTTCGCTCTCCAGGAGCTTTGTCTAGACGTCGGTAATTCTACCAATATTCGTATATCTTTACGTTTTAAAAAAAATATTTGTAATATACAATTATTATTACTGTGTTACTATGCAGTACTGTTTCTATACAATGTATAGAAAAAGTACTGCATAATGTATAGTATACATTATGTTTATATGCAGAATTATCTGTCTTTAATATATTTTTTTCTAAGAAAAAATATTTGAGATGTGTGGATACTTTTTGTTGTTGTTGTAGATTCGCCGGTACTCTCTCGGTCCGGGTCTTTTCCAGATGGTGACCCCGACCTTGGCTCCCTGTTGTGGGAGTCTGAGACCTATGTCTCCCATGGGAGGAGGTACAAGTATCCCCTCATCGTCTGGGACCAATTGTCCCCAGGCCTAGCCACGTTCCCCGCCCTCACTGGGCTCGTAGGGAGAAGCTAGGCCTCTCTGGTCTGCCATCTTCCATGCCCCAGGGAGGATAGGGAATGGCAGTCTTGCGAGCTGCAGATGGTAGCAAACTCCAGCTTTGGCACCTACCCTGCCCTAGAAGGGCTGGGCATGGTCGCCTCTCCCGGTCTGTGTGGATGCTAGTTTTGCTACCCTCAGTAACATAAAAAAATAATAACATGATTTGTTAGTGAAATGTTCACGACATTTTGAATGCAAATGAGATGTCAGTTAGGGAGATTATAATTTTTTTTTGAACTTAGTCCCACAACTGGCATCAAAATGAGGCGACTCAAGTCAGAATTCACAGATTCCGGGAAACCCACATATGCAATAACTACATACAGTATCCCTTTTCAACAATCAAGGAGATGCCATCAAGAGAACCGTTGTATCTGTCATTTCTTGGAGCACTGAGACTGCAACCCTCCACATGCTGACCAAGAAAAACCCACCTAATTTTCTAAAAAAAAAAAACAAGGAGAAACTAGAGCTCTAAATACTACTTTTTAAATTAATAAATAAATACCGAAAACAACTTAGACCAATCATCCCATAAGATATCAGTACGTGACCTCAGCTCACAGACTTAGGGCTCGTGGTTCGATCCCCGGCATGGGTGGTAACGTTGGGCATGTGTCCATACACGTGTTGCTTTTGTTCACCTAAGCAGTAAGTAGGTACCTGGGTGTTAGTCAACTGTTGTGGGCCGCATCCCAAGGGATGTTAGCATAAATTAGATAGGGGCTGGGTATGAAATCGGATAAGGTATAAATACGGAATTATAAACACATAAGCAGTATAATGTGATCCTTTATTGACAACGTTTCGCGCACACAGTGGGCTTTATGATGTCACAAACAGATCTGTTTGACTTGATAAAGCCCACTGTGTGGGCGAAACGTTGTCAATAAAGGATCACATTATACTGCTTATGTGTTTATAATTCCATTGTATCGGTATTTTATACCATTTATTTACAAGGTATAAATACCAAAGGTAAAATACACCGTTATGTAAATAAGATACATTATTCAGTTCATGACATTTACTGAGACGTTTCGTCCACCAGGAACTTTATTAATCCCTGGTGGACGAAATGTCGTCACAGTAAATGCCATAAACTAAATATTGGGTCTTATTTATTCAATCTAATGTAAGATAACAGAACTTACAATGTTAATTAAAATGTCTGCAAAAAAATGAGAATTATCAACATCTCGATCAAAGACAAGGAAGCCATACGAGGGTTAATAAGGTAATCAATGCTTATTTCATGTGTAATACTGATAACGTATTGGGCGAATATTTTTGTTAGTGGGTTTGGGTTTGAGAACGACGTGCCAGTAGGCCTGCTGCAGTGCTCCTCCTTTATGTTCTTATGAAATTACAAGCAAATATTAAGAGTCTTACGTAAAACAAACTAGGCAAAATATAAACACTGGAATCAAACATGATAGAAGAGTCAGGTACGTCCAGGACGACCCGACCATTGTTCAACAAGTACGACAAAGTTCAGTCATCGGTTCAAAACCACACTTAAGTTTGTTACAAGGACAGTGTAAACAAGATATTATCACTATATAACGTGCAAAATCCTGCATTTGATTATCCAGTTTTGACACTCAACTGCTGTAAGTTATCTTTGAGAGCCTACAAGATCATTTAGCAACTAACATAAAACAAAAGAATGGTGGAACACTGCAGCAGGCCTAGTGGCCCACACAAGGCAGGTCCTTATCGAAGCCACCCATGTATTGAAAACCATACATGTATTTCAAAAGTACCTATTTTCCACTCGTCATTTTTAGCCACTCATCGTCAGCCAGGTTACTTGCTATGCTGCATACACATGTCTGCCCCTGTAACGTCTCCTGAAGAGGGTCTCTGAGGTCGAAATATAGTTTTCATTTTTGCGAATATTTATACCCAATTGGTTCTCACTTTTCATTGGTCTTTGTTATGACACCTTAAATCCCGAGCTAACACACACACACACACACACACACCAATTACCATCCAATATACCTATTCCACTTACGATTACACTTTCCTTTATTCCATACACGAATACCCATCTATTTATCTATCTCGTCTACGAATCTATCAGCCTGATGTATCTTCGTTCTCTGGGAATTTCGAGGAAATCCTGGCTATCGGATTCTCGCGAACTAGTCGAGAAAGCCTCTTTGCTGACAAGCGGTAAACCCATCGTTACAATAACTCTGTTTGGTCGCTCAGCTCCACGAAGGAACGCGAAATTGATTACAAATACTGCACAAGTGAAACTGCTTTATCTGTTTTGCCTAAGCCCTGCGACTTTGCTCGATTCATTAGTGAACAAATTTATTAGGTTCCATCTCTCTCTCTCTCTCTCTCTCTCTCTCTCTCTCTCTCTCTCTCTCTCTCTCTCTCTCTCTCTCTCTCTCTCTCTCTCTCTCTCTCTCTCTCTCTATCTCTCTCTCTCTTTTACTCCTGGTATATTTATCTCCTGGACCCATAACGCCGGTCTCTCGAATTTCAGTCTTTGATTTCGAAAGTTCAACTATTTTTACGGTCGGAATTATTTCAAGGTTATGGATAACTGGTAAAAAAAATCATTTACGTATGTTCATACTTGTTATGAGTTGTTTTTTGGACTATTTGCTTTTTCTAACTTATTCCGTCGCTCCATATATATATATATATATATATATATATATATATATATATATATATATATATATATATATATATATATATATATATAATACACACACACGCACACACACGCACGCACGCACACACACACACAGGGTCACACACACACAGAAGAGTCAGAGGAGACATGATAACGACATTCAAAATTCTGCGGGGAATCGACAAGGTAGACAGTGACAGGATGTTCCAGAGAGGGAACACAGAAACAAGGGGACACAACTGGAAGCTGAAGACTCAGATGAGTCAAAAGGATGTTAGGTAGCATTTCTTCAGCCACAGAGTAGTCAGGAAATGGAATAATGTAGAGAAAGATATAGTGGAGGCAGGAACCATACATAGTTTTAAGACGAGGTATGATAAAGCTCATGGAGCAGGGAGAGCAGAGACCCAGTAGCGGACAGCGAAGAGGCGGGGCCAGGAGCTGAGTCTCGACCCCTGCAACCACAATTAGGTGAGTACACACACACACACACACACACACACACAAGAGATTAGTGCAAAAGCTGGAGGACCAGGCAGGGATAACAGGGAAGGCACTGCAATGGATTAGGGAATACCTGTCAGGAAGACAACAGGGAGTCGTAGTACGTGGCGAGGTGTCAGAGTGGACGCCTGCGACAAGAGGGGTTCCACAGGGTTCAGTCCTAGGACCGGTGCTGTTTCTGGTATTTGTGAACGACATGACGGAAGGAATAGACTCAGAAGCGTCCCTGTTTGCAGATGATGTGAAGTTGATGAGGAGAATCCAATCGGACGAGGACCAGGCAGAACTACAAAGGGATCTGGACAGGCTGCAAGCCTGGTCCAGCAACTGGCTCCTGGAGTTCAACCTCATCAAGTGCAAAGTCATGAAGATTGGGGAAGGGCAAAGAAGACCGCAGAGGAAGTACAGTCTAGGAGGCCAGAGACTACAAACCTCACTCAAGGAAAAGAATCATGGGTTGAATATAACACCAGGCACATCTCCTGAGGCGCACATCAACCAAAGAACTGCTGCAGCATACGGGCGCCTAGCAAACCTAAGAACAGCATTCCTCGATCTCAATAAAGAATCGTTCAGGACCCTGTACACTGTGTACGTTAGGCCTATATTGGAGTATGCAGCACCAGTCTGGAACCCACATCTAGCCAAGCACGTAAGGAAACTTGAGAAAGTGCAAAAGTTTGCAACAAGACTATTCCCGGAGCTAAGAGGCATGTCCTACGAAGAAAAGGTAAGGGAAATCGACCTGACGACACTGGAGGACAGGATAGAGGAGATATGATAACGATATATAAAATACTGAGAGGAATCGAGAAGGTGAACAGTGACAGGATGTTCCAGAGATGGGACACAGCAACAAGGGGACACAGTTGGAAGTTGAAGACTCATGAATCACAGGGATGTTAGGAAGTATTTCTTCAGTCACAGAGTTGTCAGGAAGTGGAATAGTCTGGGAGGTGATGTAGTGAAGGCAGGATTCATACATAGCTTTAAGAAGAGGTATGATAAAGCTCATGTAGTAGGAAGAGTGATCTAGTAGCAACCAGTGAAGAGGTGGGGCTAGGAGCTGTGACTCGACCAGTGAAGAGGTGGGGCTAGGAGCTATGACTCGACCACTGCAACTACCCACAACTAGGTGAGTACACACACACACTATACGTGTTCTCTTGCTCTGGTGGTAAATATACCTGGCTTAGTCACATGTTAGCAGAAGCCTCCAAGTCACGCATTCTGGAGTTAGAACTTCTCGCATGTTTTTCTTTTTTTTTCTTTCTCTCGACACGCCAATTATAAGTTTTGATCAGATTCTGGATTCGGCTTGAAGATCTGCGGGAGATTTATATTTGTCACTGAATTGCAAAGTAGCAGATGTCGCGCGCCGCGTGGCCATGTTCGATCACAGCATCGGCTGTAGCCTACAAGAAATTATTTATGATGATATACAACTAAAATATCAGTCATCGAGTACGCTGCACCGGCATTTAGCATCACAAATATATATATATATATATATATATATATATATATATATATATATATATATATATATATATATATATATATATATATATTTATATTAATGTCATGCCGAATAGGTAAAATTGGTCAATTAGCAAGAACTCTTAAAATTATGTCCTTTCTAAAATTTTCTAATAATTAATAATTTTGTACCAAAAGAACCTTAGAAAACTTACCTAACAAGCACAATTTAATTTAGCCTAATCCAACTAAATATATTTTAGATAAGTTTACAATAATTTAATAATAAACAAACACAATGAAATATATTTTTTTCGTTAGGTTCAAAATTATTTTTGCGAATTTATTGCATACACAAATTTTTGCTTGCCTTATTCGGCAAGAAGAGCGTTGCTATTTATACTTCTACTAGTATTTCTTCTCTTCCTTCTGTGCTGCCTATTGCTTTTCTTCTCCTCCTCCTCCTTCTCCTCCTCCTCTCGTACGCCAAACACACGCATCCTAATTGCCAAGCCACCCAAGTTTTAATCATTAATTTAACACCTGCTAAAACTTAGACAAGTCTTAAGTAGACATAATCGAGGTTTAACCTTGTAAAGTGAGTGTGTGTGTGTGTGTGTGTGTGTGTGTGTGTGTGTGTGTGTGTGTGTGTACTCACCTAATTGTACTCACCTAATTGTGGTTGCAGGGGCGAGACTCAGCTCCTGGCCCCGCCTCTTCGCTGTCTGCTACTGGGTCTCCGCTCTCCCTGCTCCATGAGCTTTATCATACCTTGTCTTAAAATTATGTATGGTTCCTGCCTCCACTCTATCTTTCTCTAGACTATTCCACTTCCTGACTACTCTGTGGCTGAAGAAATGCTTCCTAACATCCCTTTGACTCATCTGAGTCTTCAGCTTCCAGTTGTGTTCCCTGTCCTGTCCCTGTCTACCTTGTCGATTCCCCGCAGTATTTTGTATGTCGTTATCATGTCTCCTCTGACCCTTCTTTCCTCCAGTGTTGTTAGTCCTATTTCCCTCAACCTTTCTTCATAGGACAGACCCCTGAGTTGAAGAACTAACCTTGTCGCAAACCTTTGCACTTTCTCTAGTTTCTTTACGTGCTTGACCAGGTGTGGGTTCCAGACTGGTGCTGCATATTCTAGTATGGGCCTGACGTACACGGTGTACAGTGTCTTGAACGATTCCTTGTTTAGGTAACGGAACGCTAATCTTAGGTTTGCCAGTCGCCCATATGCTGCCGCAGTTATCTGGTTGATGTGTGCCTCCGGAGACGTACTTGGCGTTATACTCACCCCAAGGTCTTTCTCCTTGGAAAAATAAACACATAAGCAGTATAATGTGATCCTTTATTGACAACGTTTCGCCCACGCAGTAGCTTTATCGAAGTCACAGATAGATCTGTCTGTGACTCGATAAAACACTGCGTGGGCAAATGTTGTCAATAAGGATCACATTATACTGCTTATGTGTTTATTTTTCCATTGTGTCGGTATTTTATACCATTTATTTCCGTCTTTCTCCTTTGCCGAGGTTTGTAGCCCTTGTCCACCTAGCCTGTACTCTGTCAGCGGTCTTCTTTGTGTGTGTGTGTGTGTGAAAGAGAGAGAGAGAGAGAGAGAGAGAGAGAGAGAGAGAGAGAGAGAGAGAGAGAGAGAGAGAGAGAGAGAGAGAGAGAGAGAGAGAGAGAGAGATGGGTTATTCACGTATTGTTCCAGTCACTGTAGTAGGCGTTTTTATACCTTCTCGGCGATATATTCTCAATATAAATACGTGCTGTGAAAAATTCATCTTTCCTTCAATAATTAATAATCTTTAAAACCCGAAAATTTTACTTCCTGGGCCACGGTAAAATAAATATTGAATTACTTCCCTTATATTTCAGGAGACTGAAAGACCACTGCTGATTGTTTTAGTATTTCAAAAAAAAATTGTGTATATAGCTGAAAGATATTTTGAAGTTTTTCTTCTTATAGTGGGATACTATGAAGCTGAAGGAGGGCTTTTGATTCAGGGACTTGGAGCTGCTCGTCACAGGCGTTGCATGACTTTAATAGATAATAAATGATGATGAACCTATTATTAACAATAGTAATAATTACTACTAATAATAATAATGAAGTTAATTTTATACACATTTTTCTGTTATCCTGATCATCACGCTCTTTTTCCTATTTTTTCTGTCCACTAGATTATTCACTTCTTTTCTTCTGCTTCTGTTTCCTCGTCTTCTCTTTTCGTTCATACCTTCATCCTTTCTCATACTGTATCCTACATCCTTCAGGCTTTATCCTTGTGTCTCCGGCTGGTACTCACTACCAGCGCCACCCTCACGTGACCTTCCTTCTGACTTAGACTGACGTCTGACCTATTATTTAAGAACCTACCTGCAGAATTCAGCTTGATCTAGGGTACAAAGCTTAGCTCTCCTTCCCTCCTCTCTCTCACTCACTCTCTCTCTCTCTCTCTCTCTCTCTCTCTCTCTCTCTCTCTCTCTCTCTCTCTCTCTCTCTCTCTCTCTCTCTCTCTCTCTCCCTCTCTCTCTCTCTCTCTCTCAACGGTAAAAGATCCAGCAGAGTTATCTGCTTCTGCATACCTGGAGTTTACCTGGAGAGGGTTTCGGGGGTCAACGCCCCCTCGGATCGGTGTGAGACCAGGCCTCATGGTGGTTCAAGGTCTGATCAACCAGGCTGTTACTGCTGGCCGCACGCAGACTGACGTACGAACCACAGCCTGGTTGGTCAGGTACTGACTTTAGGTGCCTGTCCAGTGCCTTCTTGAAGACAGCCAGAGGTCTATTGGTAATCCCCCTTATGTATGCTGGGAGGCAGTTGAACAGTCTTGGGCCCCGGACACTTATTGTATTGTCTCTCAGTGTACTTGTCGCGCCCCTGCTTTTCACTGGGGAAATGTTGCATCTCCTGTCGAGTCTTTTGCTTTCATAAGGAGGAACACTGCAACAGGCCTACTGGCCCATACTTGGCAGGTCCATGTCAAAACCAACCCACCAACAAAAATATTTGCCCAACCCATCTCCAGTGCCACCCAAGCAACAACCCCCCACAACCCGGCTCCCCTCCTCCCAACCACTGCGCAAGTCCCGCTCAAATCCAACCCCTCTCTTGACGGTTGAAGCTCTAAAATCCCCGAGACACAAACGTAAACAAACCATTCCACGGGTGGGGTTCGAACCCGTGGTCAGTCTCTCAAAACTCCAGACCGTCGCGTGAGCCACGGGTTCGAACCCCACCCGTTGTATGGCTTGTTTGCAATCGTGTCATTACGATTTCGTGAGACACAAACGTAATTTCTCATAATGAATGGCATCAAAATTGCCCAAAATTACTTAAAATCATTGATAAAGTCAATTATTCGCCCGGAAACGGAAGTACCTCATAGAAACGCTTACGTTTAAGCTGCCTTGGAGGCCTAAAGAATAGGTGTAATGTAATGGTGTAATGCCAGGTACTGTCGTAAGAATTTCTAAGATCGAAAAGGACAGCAATAATGAAATGTCTGTCCGCAACGGAGTTTGAACTTTCAGATATATGGAATCAGAGTTTGTGGCGATGAGGAAATTGATAGTTCAGGGTCTTTAAGCATCATCAAACAAGACATTCATTAATTAATCATTGTGACACGTCGCCAAGAGCACTGGTGAGAGGCGAGTCTAAAATAATAGTGAAATGCAGCAGGTTGCCGCCGTAGACTACCCCGATCACCTAGACCTCAGGTGCTTGGTCTACAAAAAGGGAGGACTACTGTAGTTTTCTAATGTACGAATAAAAAGGCACAATACCGTGACTGGAACAGAACATAAATAACCCGCACACATGACGATGAAATTGACGAAGTTGGACTGAAATATCATAAGTTTCATTCTGTGTGAGAGTTATTTGTGTATTTGAACTTTAAGTGAAGGACTCCTTCCAACCATAACAGATAACTTTTATTCCAGTCAAGATACTAAGACCAAGACAGGCATCCTCATCGGATTCTTCCTAAGAGCTTACCGAATTTGTAGTCCTGAGTTTCTTGACGAGGAATGTACATACATTCACCAAACCTTCACTGATTTACATTTTCCTTCCTTTTTCATCAAAGATTGCAAGAAAAGAGCTCTTCAGATCATTAATTCTCCACACGTCAACACCACTCCTAACAAAGTTATAATTCTTCCCAACAGCCAGGTTGCATCCAACATTTCTAAAGTATTTGCACAAGCTAACACTAGAGTCGCCATCGCTTCCAGTACTTCTATAAAGGATCTAACCAGGACAAAATCCAAGCACCATGAGCCAGTCAACGCAGGGGTCTACACTATACCCTGTGGAGGCTGCGACAGGATTTATGTAGGAGAAACAGCAAGAAATCTCGAAACACGCCTCATTGAACACATTAATGCATGTAGGAACGATAACCTTAACAACGCCTGCGTACAACACCGAAATTCCACCAATCATCTCATGAAATTCAAAGACGCCCGATTAGTAATCAAAGAAACTAATTTCCGCATACGCAAGTGCCTTGAATCAGCACTTATCGCTGTTTCTAACACAATTAAACAAAACAAAGGCAGCTTCACCATCTCTGAAGTCTTAGCAAGAATCCTCCTGAAAACAGTAAACCCTACCATCACATAGTCTCTCCTGCTAATACTACACAAGCACATCGTAGATGTGGAACACTGCTACAGGCCTTCTCTATTCCAACAGAAATATTTGTCTAACCTATTTTTATACTACCCAAGTAATTGCTTTTATCACCTTTTACTCATGTGCAAATTGATTGTTCTACCTTATTGTATTACTACTACTACTACTACTACAACTTATATCACTACTACTACCACCACTAGTATTACACCTCACTCTGAGCCTATATATACCCTTGACAAAGCTCCTGGAGAGCGAAACGTTGCCACAATAAAATGTCACATACATAGTTGCATTTGTGTCCTTTTCTTAACAGATTAAAGAGATGTAAGAGAAAGTGTTGTTGAATGTGAACCTGTACTGTAAATCATAATGACTGGCTATCGTAGGTCGGCATGCAGTTAGTGTTGATGCAATAAGATCACAGTCAACAGGTGATATCACAATATGCAAAGTAACCACTGTGAAAACAAATACTGGATTTTCAAACGCTTTGGTGATTTCTCACATTATCAAGCAAATCACAGAAGCGCTTCGAAATTAACTATTTTTTTCACAGTGGTAATTTGGCAAACTTAAGTGTTAATTTTAGCTCACGAAAAGTGAAGGGGAAGTTGCATAGTTCGTCAGTATGAGACTTGAAGTTAATGGGAAGGTCTCCCCCTCAGGTTTGTGTTGAAGAAAGGAGAATGGGGAGGGAGGAAAACGTACGCCTTGGGTAACACCAAAGTGATGGCCATTTTTACTTTGGCGACTTCAACAGAGTCTACTGCTTTCCCGCACCCTGTGGCAACAAGGGGAGGAGTGTCAGGTCTCTATTTGCCTGCTAATTTTCGTTTTTTTTTTTTTTCAGACTGCTCACGTTTAAGTACTGGCGTTTATTGTGGATACGCAAACATGCCAACAAGTTCGCTTAGTTGCCTATTCAATGCAACGCACATACGCTCTTGCTTGTTTGTAAGTTTGGAAACAGTCTATGGTGTTGTTTTAAGGGCAGGAGCCCTATGCTGCTTACTCTCTCGTTTCCCTGAGTTACAATTGATCCTCCCAGAGCGAATGAAAATTATAAAAAAGCCTAATAAAAAGAGAGGCAGGGATGGAATCAAAGATCGCATATTAAAGACGAGGGACGTGAAAGGCGGATACAAAAAGCAGACAGTGAACCATTTGTCCAAATATGTTGGGTAAGGTTTGTCAGGAAACAACGCAAGTGTTTCTTGACGCTGGTCTTAGTCATATGATGACCAGCTACTGAAACTTTAGGTCATCATGATCGAGGCCTTCCGCTGGCTTACCTGTCCACCCCTATAAAAATTATGGTTATATAACCCTTTTTTTTGTCCAAATGAACACAAGCTGCATTATACTAAAGGAACGGAAATTTTGGGAGTACGAGACATCGATGCGCTCAAAAAACAGTTTTTTACAACTTTTCTTGTATCTACACTTTCTCTATTCCAGGTTAAATTATTTCTGGTTTGATTAAATATAATTTGGTTAAAATTAAGTTACGTTACGTTGAGTACATAAGTTTACCTACACCCAGCCAATATTTATAAATAAAATCAGCCGCTAAACGGACAAATAAATAGCTTAAATACTCAACTATACTCATATTGTAAATTGTTTACTATAATATTTACCATTTGTAAGGTAATTTTAAGTTTGCCCACAATGCTCTGCATATTAAGGGCATTTGGCATGTACACCCCATTCTTATAACCCATTGTACATCTTTGTATCATGTCACAATAAACTATTATTATTATTATTATTATTATTATTATTATTATTATTATTATTATTATTATTATTATTATTATTATTATTATTATTATTATTATTATTCTTTGTATAGAAAGGGGTTTAGTTATAGGTAATACATATTTTAAGAAGAAGAGGATAAATAAGTATACAAGATATGATGTAGGGCGTAATGACAGTAGTTTGTTGGACTACGTATTGGTAGATAAAAGACTGTTGAGTAGACTTCAGGATGTACATGTCTATAGAGGGGCCACAGATATATCAGATAACTTTTTAGTTATATCTACAGTGGGAGTAAAAGGTAGATGGGATACAAGGAAAATAGAAGCAGTAAGTAAGAGAGAGGTGAAGGTTTATAAACTAAAAGAGGATGCAGTTAGGGTAAGATATAAACAACTATTGGAGGATAGATGGGCTAGTGAGAGTGTAGGCAATGGGGTCGAAGATGTATGGGGTAGATTTAAAAATGTAAGTGTTAGAGTGTTCAGCAGAAGTTTGTGGTTACAGGCGAGTGGGTGCGGGAGGAAGAAGGGCGATTGGTGGAATGATGATGTAAGGGAGAAAAAGTGGGAAAAGAGGGAAGAGTATATGGATAGAAAAAGATAGGTTAAGAGAGTGGTGAAGCAATGTAAAAAGAGAGCAAATGAGAGAGTGGGTGAGATGTTATCAACAAATTTTGTTGAAAATAAGAAAAAGTTTTGGAATGAGATTAATAAGTTGAGGAAGCCTAGAGAACAAATGGATTTGACAGTTAAAAATAGGAGAGGAGAGTTATTAAATGGAGAGTTAGAGGTATCGGGAAGATGGAGAGAATATTTTGAGGATTTGTTAAATGTTGATGAAGACAGGGAAGCTGTGATTTCGTGTGTAGGGCAAGGAGGAATAACATCTTGTAGGAGTGTGGAAGAGCCAGTTGTGGGTGTAGGGGAAGTTCGTGAGGCAGTGGGTAGAATGAAATGGGGTAAGGCAGCTGGGATTGATGGGATAAAGATAGAAATGTTAAAAGCAGGTGGGGATATAATTTTGGAGTGGTTGGTGCTATTATTTAATAAATGTATGGAAGAGGGTAAGGTACCTAGGGATTGGCAGAGAGCGTGTATTGTTCCTTTGTATAAAGGCAAAGGGGACAAAAGAGAGTGCAAAAATTATAGGGGAATAAGTCTGTTGAGTGTACCTGGTAAAGTGTATGGTAGAGTTATTATTGAAAGAATTAAGAGTAAGACGGAGAGCAGAATAGCAGATGAACAAGGTGGCTTTAGGAAAGGTAGGGGTGTGTAGACCATGTGTTTACAGTGAAACATATAGGTGAACAGTATTTGGATAAGGGTAAAGAGGTTTTTGTGGCATTTATGGATTTGGAAAAGGCGTATGATAGGGTGGATAGGGGGTAATGTGGCAGATGTTGCAGGTGTATGGAATAGGAGGTAGGTTACTGAAAGCAGTGAAGAGTTTTTATGAGAATAGTGAGGCTCAGGTTAGAGTGTGTAGGAGGGAAGAGTACTATTTCCCAGTAAAAGTGGGCCTTAGACAAGGATGTGTGATGTCACCGTGGTTGTTCAATATATTTATAGATGGGGTTGTAAGAGAAGTGAATGCGAGGGTCTTGGCAAGAGGTGTGGGGTTAAAAGATCAAGAATCAAATAAAAGTGGGAGTTGTCACAGTTACTTTTTGCTGATGACACTGTGCTTTTGGGAGATTCTGAAGAGAAGTTGCAGAGGTTGGTGGATGAATTTGGTAGGGTGTGTAAAAGAAGAAAATTGAAGGTGAATATAGGAAAGAGTAAGGTGATGAGGATAACAAAAAGATTAGGTGACGAAAGATTGGATATCAGATTGGAGGGAGAGAGTATGGAGGAGGTGAATGTATTCAGATATTTGGGAGTGGACATGTCTGCAGATGGGTCTATGAAGGATGAGGTGAATCATAGAATTGATGAGGGGAAAAGGGTGAGTGGAGCACTTCGGAGTCTGTGGAGACAAAGAACTTTGTCCATGGAAGTAAAGAGGGGAATGTATGAGAGTATAGTTATACCAGCACTCTTATATGGGTGTGAAGCATGGGTGATGAATGTCGCAACAAGGAGAAGGCTGGAGGCAGTGGAGATGTCATGTCTGAGGTCAATGTGTGGTGTGAATATAATACAGAGAATTCGGAGTTTGAAAATTAGGAGGAGGTGCGGGATTACCAAAACTATTATCCAGAGAGCTGAGGAGGGGTTGTTGAGGTGGTTCGGACATGTAGAGAGAATGGAACGAGACAGAATAACTTCGAGAGTGTATAAATCTGTAGTGGAGGGAAGGCGGGTTAGGGGTCGGCCTAGGAAAGGCTGGAGGGAGGGGGTAAAGGAGGTTTTGTGTGCGAGGGGCTTGGACTTCCAGCAAGCATGTGAGCGTGTTAGATAGGAGTGAATGGAGACAAATGGTTTTTAATACTTGACGTGCTGTTGGAGTGTGAGCTAAGTAACATTTATGAAGGGCTTCAGGGAAACCGGCAGGCCGGACTTGAGTCTTGGAGATGGGAAGTACAGTGTCTGCACTCTGAAGGAGGGGTGTTAATGTTGCAGTTTTATAACTGTAGTGTAAAGCACCCCTCTGGCAAGACAGTGATGGAGTGAATGATGATGAAAGTTTTTCTTTTTCAGGCCACCCTGCCTTGGTGGGAATCGGCCGATGTGTTAATAAAAAAAAATTATTATTATTATTATTATTATTATTATTATTATTATTATTATTATTATTATTATTATTATTATTAACTGTTAACAAGCTTCTGGCAACCGAGAGGCGCCATTAAAACAATTGAGATCGTTGAAAAAAAAACACGTTTTTTTGCAAGACCTGGCTCTTTTGGGAGGAGAGTTCACATTACCTGAATTAAATCCAAGAAGCATTCCTCTAGGCGTGCATCCAGTCAGCCAGTGTCTGCAAGGTCATTATTGCTAGAGCATTAGGTCGTAACTTAACCCCAAACTCTTAATTGCATGCTAAACACACTCGTATTTTCGCAGGCTCGCCTCCCACCAAACATTATTAAGATTAAGCAATGCCTTAATTTAAGCTGGTCCTAAACAGGAGGCCGAGTCGATAACAGGAGGCTGATTCGTGATCCTGGGTGAATGGGGATCTTTTTCGTCTGTTTTACTGTTTTCTGTGTTCATGTTGGGTTGGAGGGTTGTGGGAGGTGGAGGATCAGGAATAGAGGGAAGGAGTTGAGAAGGCAGAAAGGGGTATTGTTAAGGCAGAGGAGGAGGGAAAGGTACAGGTAGAAGAGGAAGAGACGTTTTCAGAATAACTGGATTCATAAGCAAAGTGTGAAAGGGTAGGGAGAAAGGTAGAGAGAAAGAGAGAGAGAGAGAGAGAGAGGGGTAGAAAGGGAGGGGTGAGAAAAGGTAATGAAGTAGAAAGGGGAAAGGAGAGATAAAGAATTAAGACGAAAATAAAGGAAAAGATGAGAAATGGCGGAATGAGAAGTAGAAAGAAAAAGGTAGAGGGGAAAGGAAAGGGAGAAATAGAGGAAGGAAGGAGAGAAAAAGGAAGAAATGCGGAATATAAAGGTGGTGGAGGAGGAGAGAGTGCACGAGGGAGAAATTGCTGCGTAAGGTGGCGGTGATTGGACTGTGGCGGCAGTAAAATTTTGCGGTAAAGACAAAGGGTGGAGGCGGGTGGCAGGGTGGTGGCGGGTGGCAGGGTGGTGGCGGGTGGCAGGGTGGTGGCGGGTGGCAGGGTGGTGGCGGGTGGCAGGGTGGTGGCGGGTGGCAGGGTGGTGGCGGGTGGCAGAGTGTGGCGGGTGGCAGGGTGGTGGCGGGTGGCAGGGTGGTGGCGGGTGGCTGGGTGGAGGCTGGTGGCAACGTAGTGATGAGGGTGGTGGTGTGTGGCAGGGTTGTGATGAGAGTGGTGGCTGGCGCCAGGATAGTGGCAGGGTTGTGATGAGAGTGGTGGCTGGCGCCAGGATAGTGGCAAGGTTGTGATGAGAGTGGTGGCTGGCGCCAGGATAGTGGCAGGGTTGTGATGAGAGTGGTGGCTGGCGCCAGGATAGTGGCAAGGTTGTGATGAGAGTGGTGGCTGGCGCCAGGATAGTGGCAAGGTTGTGATGAGAGTGGTGACTGGCGCCAGGATAGTGGCAAGGTTGTGATGAGAGTGGTGGCTGGCGCCAGGATAGTGGCAAGGTTGTGATGAGAGTGGTGGCTGGCGCCAGGATAGTGGCAAGGTTGTGATGAGAGTGGTGGCTGGCGCCAGGATAGTGGCAAGGTTGTGATGAGAGTGGTGGCTGGCGCCAGGATAGTGGCAAGGTTGTGATGAGAGTGGTGGCTGGCGCCAGGATAGTAGCAAGGTTGTGATGAGAGTGGTGGCTGGCGCCAGGATAGTGGCAAGGTTGTGATGAGAGTGGTGGCTGGCGCCAGGATAGTGGCAAGGTTGCGATGAAAGTGGTGGCTGGCGCCAGGATAGTGGCAAGGTTGTGATGAGAGTGGTGGCTGGCGGCAGGGTAGTGGCAGGGTTATGAGAGTGGTGGCTGGCGCCAGGGTAGTTGCAAGGTTGTGATGAGAGTGGTGGCTGGCGGCAGGGTAGTGGCAGGGTTATGAGAGTGGTAGCTGGCGCCAGGGTAGTGGCAAGGTTGTGATGAGAGTGGTGGCTGGCGGCAGGGTAGTGGCAGGGTTATGAGAGTGGTGGCTGGCGCCAGGGTAGTGGCAAGGTTGTGATGAGAGTGGTGGCTGGCGGCAGGGTAGTGGCAAGGTTGTGATGAGAGTGGTGGCTTGGGCCAGGATAGTGGCAAGGTTGTGATGAGAGTGGTGGCTGGCGGCAGGGTAGTGGCAGGGTTATGAGAGTGGTGGCTGGCGGCAGCGGTAGTGATGAGGGTAGTGGTGGGTGACAGGGTGGTGGTAGGATAATAGAGACGAGTGAAGGGTAATAGTGGTGTTGGTCGTGGTAGGATGGTTGAAGGGTTGGCAGGGTGGTGGTAGTGATGGTGGTGGTGGAAATAGGATGATGGAAAGGATGGCAGGGTGGTATTGGTGGTAGGGCAGCAGGGTGGTGGTTACTAGATCATCCTATAGTTCTCTCGTAAGCACACCATAAATTATTTCATGACTTATACTGTCACTAACACGCTTGGTAATATAAACACTCTCCTCATTTATGTCGTTTATATGAAATGTAAAGAACAAGGAGCCTAATGTTCACCCCTGTGGAACAGCGTTCTGATTTCTCTTCACGTCTACAAACTTTATTGTCTATCGGTTAACCATGCCTCGATCCAGGAGATAATTTCTAATATACCTTGGAGCACTATTTTCTCTGACAGTTTCCTGCGTAGAATTCTTGCAAATGTCTTACTGCAGTTCACATACTCACTGTGGTATTCTTTATCATGGTCTAACACCTCTAATACTTTTATGTAAATAGGCAGATCAATAATAATAATAATATCTATTTCTACTGATCAATAATAATAATATATATTTCTACTGATCAATAATAATAATATCTATTTCTACTGATCAATAATAATAATAATATCTATTTCTACTGATCAATAATAATAATATCTATTTCTACAAGTACATGTACAAGGTATACAGGCCTAAATGACATCAATGACATCAATGACATACTACTATACAAAAAGCCCCTTGTTATGCTGAGCATTTCGGGCAAATTAGGTCAATTTTGTCCCAGGATGCGACCCACACCAGTCGACTAACACCCAGGTACCCATTTTACTGATGGGTGAACATAGACAGCAGGTGTCTTATGGCAACACGTCTTAATATTTTCCAGCCGTACCTGGGATCGACCCCCGGACCTCATTGTGTGAGCTGAGTGCGCTAGCGATCGAGCTACGGGAAACCCAAATCTTATCCTTCAAAGTGGATTCAAATTCCATCCATAATTATTGATTCCATCATTTTTCCGACAATTACAGGCAGGCTGAATACTCGATACTCCGAAGCAAAAGGCTGGTCTCCCGCTTTGTAAACAGCTAAAATACTTGCAATTTTCCACTTACCTGGTATGATGCCAGTTTATAGTGATATACTGAATAGACTAGCTAATAGTTAAGTTACTCCTAACTTCCTTTCAGAACCCTTGAAAACAGTCCATTATGGCCTTATGACTTGTCTGATTTTAATTTGTGTCGCTGAGGGGCATGTCACTAATGACTTTGATCTTTCATAATTTATTTTCATCTTTATATCATTTTTTATTTCTGGAATTTCGTTCATCTCTTGTTTACAGGAGAAGTGTTAAGAAAATATGTTTCTTTGACACTTAAAGATGTCCTGAGTTACAGTTAAATAGATCTTTATTTACCTAATTTTTTTCTTATATATCCGAAAGAAACTCTTTGAGCTGCTCTGATTCCCTTGCAACTTCAAGTTTAGAATCTCTATTGACTTTTCCTATTCTTTTTTCTTCTTTTCAGTTCTCTCAAATTGTATATATTGACTCAATCTGATTTTTTTTTTAAATTAAAGAGATATACTTGTTAATTTATTCATTTAAGATTATTTATATTTTTCCATATTTTCCATTAGAATTGTTTTACTCTGGCAGCTTCTACAGCGCTCTGGAACATGTTATATTAGCACTCTTCACTTCCTCCTCCTCATAATAATCAATGGTCAAGTTACCCTATTCTACACTACAGAAAATTCCTTAACCCTCGTGTCTGTCACGCTGAAATCAGGAACCTTAACTTTGTTATCGTTAATAAGTTAATTCTATGAGAAATTGAAATTGAGTGTTATGTGATCGCTATTTTCTAAGCTCTTTACATTAAAATTATTTATAAGAAATTCCTTGATTACCAAAATCAGGTTATTTTCCTCTAATTGGTTCAGGCACAAACTGGTTTAAATATAATTTCTGGACTATCTCAAGAAATCCCTAGACTCTATACTTCCTATGAAATTGTTCCGACCAATTTAGTTAAGAAAATAAAGTTTTATGGTAATTTTTACCTTTTCTGAATGCCCCACGATTCTCGTTCCATGGAAGTTTATCCAGGTCAGTTTCTAAGTTTGGAAGATTGTGGGTTACACATCAGAAGAACTTTTCAAGACTTTCATGAATCTGCAGCCAAACAGATTTTGTGTTTGGTTCTTCCACCTTCACAATTTGTTTGATACAACAACTTGAATTTTCCCTTAATATTCATCACAACTCTTGCTCTCTCCTGTTGACCCCATTAGTAAGGAAAAATGTATACACCTCTATGTGATATTCAGTTGACAAGTCCCTATTTTTCAGACTGAAAACTATCTTCGTTACTGTAGTATAATCTATGTTTACTAAACATGCAACTAGTCTTTGTTCACCTGTTTATTTTCTTGCACTTTGAAAATTTGTTTTGTAGACTCCAAGGAAGTTTCTGTCTTTTTTGGCTCCTCTGTTTTTGTTTGTAAACTAATTCCTTTATAATCAATAACTATTTTATGAGCTCTGATGTTTTCCGAAACTTTTCCTAAAATATCTTGGTAATTATTGCTCTTTCAGTTCCCAGTACTACAATCTTTGTTACTTACACACCCATGACTCTCGTACGTCAGTTTAAAGTCTTATGCAACGTTCCTTCGTCTGATCTGGGTGACACTAACATCCCTATTCCAGAAACATGCAAGCCATTCCTTCCATAGAAATCATATTTGCTATAGATATTATCCCAGTTGTCAAAGTTTCAAGTACCTCACATTAATTGCAAATCCTGCAATTTGCACTAATTGCCCTAGACATCCAATCAGTGGCCAGTGCGTCTGGCCAAAATTCTATATGTGATCGGGATTTCTTTTGATATAATGAAATCAATATCTATCCCATACTTGGCAAATAAGTTTTTTCTCCCGCATCTTCCAAAGTCATTTTATCCAGCAGTGAGGTCGACAGTGGGAGTTTTTCCCATTTACTGACATGGTATTAAGTAACCAGCTGTCAGCCTTGACAACCCCGTGCATATTTACTATCTCTCCTTCCTTTCCTGATACAGAATACTAAGTCCATATGTCTAATTTGTGAGTCCCCGACAGTGATCATAACCTTGTCTTCATTAATGGAAGAGTTTGCCACACATTTCTCCTCACTGACTATTGTACATTTGTCGTGGAGTTCAGCAGAGCGGTTTGTATTCTTCAAGACTGTTTCTTCACCCTTCCTCATTCTTATATCTTTGTTGTTGCTAACGTGTTTACCTTCGTTACCTCCCACCACTTATTCTTAATGCACTTATCTAAATGAATTTTTTGAATGTCTTGCTTTCCTTGAGAATTAGAACCTCCTCCTTTTGAATCCCTCATTGATAATTCAAAGTCTATTGCCTACGTAAGCAAACTGATGACTAAAAATGCATCCAGATTCCCGAAGTAGCTCAGGATAGGTTAAGCAAAATGGCTTACCCCTCCAACCCTTTAAAAATTATGGTTATTATTTTGAATAACTAAAGACAGGTACCATGGATTCTCTTGACCAGTGACAACTGTGATCCTAAGTCGAGTATCGGCACATAATAGAAGTACTATGAGCTGTGTTTTTAAGAATAAGGTAATTTCATATTTTGCCTCTATTTCTTATTTTTAAATATTTATTGTTCAGTGTTTATTGTTCAGTTTTCATTTATTATAGCTCTGATGGGGAGAATTAATTATTCTAGAAACGTTATCACAATGTTTATTCTTTCCCATTTTGATTCTGTTAATTTAGACTTAGACGTGTGCAACAACTGTGTATCTTTATTTTGCAGATGTTTCGCCAACCAGATGTTTCGCCAACCAGATGTTTCGCCAACCAGATGTTTCGCCAACCAGATGTTTCGCCAACCAGTGGCTACATCAGGGACAAAACCAAAACTGAAGAGGTAAAAGCTGTTACACATGTGTCTAATTCTTTAACTTGTCGGTATCATATACCATTGATGTTATGGTATTTAGACACAGCAACAATATGATATGTTGGTACCGAGGACACCTACTTACTACCGCTGGTCCACCTCGAGGGCATGACCAACTTCCTCTGGGAAAACCGCCCACTTCCTCCAGTGCCTCAGAGTCATCAAGACCATGGTACTGAACACTTGCTGCTAAGCAGAGGGACTGATTATCTTCAAACTCTTCAGTCTTCTGATTTTGTCCTCGTATTTTATTAATGCCACTGGTTGGTGAAATGTCTACATAATATACTCAGTTGTTACATGTGTCTAATTCTTCAACTTGTCGACATTTTATACCATTGATGTTATATCATTTGGGTATATTTTATTGCCGTGACGTCTCCTCTGTCCAGCAGGCTCCTTCATTCTAATTTAGAGGCGAAATTTAAACTCCAGACAGTAAAACAAAGTGAAGTACGTTCGAGGTGTTCAATCTCTCTGCCTTGAAGAAATTATTTTGCATTTTACTGCTGGAAGCTCCACGTGCAGCTCCCACGTGCAGCTCCCACGTGCAGCTCCCACGTGCAGCTCCCACGTGCAGGTGATGGACGTTTTTCGAAAATTATCACAATCCAGGCCGACGCTCTCATAAAAGTTCGCCAGGCCTGGCATAGGGGATAGAAAAGATGGCCATAACCATCCCAATATCTCAAAAGAGGATCACGTAAACCGAAAATCATCGGTAGCATACGCGAGACTGCCTAATCTTGGAAGAGCATTCAGAAACCTTATCAATAATTTGAAACTCTACCAGATGGAGTTCATAGCATGGATCCAACACACGATAAAGCAGAAACCCGATTTGCAGCGTACTTGTCTCACATACTGAGTGCTCATTATTCGAACTCCCTGTTTACCTAGTAAGTAGGTACCTAGGCTTTAGTCGAATGTCGTGGGTCGCATCCCGGGGAGAAGGGGTAGCATACCGTAGATTGAGGTGAGCTTTAAAATGAGCTAAGGTAGGATAACAGCTCTTAAGCCTGTAGAACTGATCGATGTAAAAAATAAAAAATGCAAATGCTAGAAAAGGACGCTTCCTCGAGTCTACTTGGAGGGTGTTCCGGGGGTCAACGCCCCAGCGGCCCGTCCCTTGACCAAGCCTCCCGGTGGATCAGGGCCTGATCAACTAGGCTGTTACTGCTGGTCGCACGTAGTCCAACGTGCGAACCACAGCCCAGCTGGTCGGGTACTGACCTTATGATTAAGATGAATAACACCCAGAGAGAGATGAGAGAACCTGGGGAAAGGGGAAACAAATGGAAGCTAAAGACACAAATGAGTCATAGGAGTGGCCGATGTTTCTTTCATTCACAGCTTTGCGAGTAGGTACGACAGAGCTCGGGAGGCTCTAGTCCAGTAGATGTCAAAGCCATAACAAGAGGTAAGGTCAGGTGTAGTGTCTCGACCCGTGCAAACACAACTCGGCGAGTATAACCCCCGTGAGTACACGTACACGTATGCGCGCACACGCACACGTACGTAAACACACACACACACGTACGTCCTTCCTGCCTGATACCTCATTACCCTTCTACTCCAGCTGACAAGGAGAATTCAAACCACCATCAATCTGCTATAATTGATGTCCAATTCCCCTATTATTGAAGACCGGGAAGACGGAAGGAGATCCTTTGAACATCCCACATCAAGGACGTGCTCCAGGGAGTAGGACGGAATCCCTCTTAGGGATATATATATATATATATATATATATATATATATATATATATATATATATATATATATATATATATATATATATATATATATATATATATATATATATATATATATATATATATATATATATATATATATATAATATATAATAATATATATATATATATATATATATATATATATATATATATATATATATAATAATATATATATATATATTATATATAATATATATAATATATATGAGTTAACAAGAACTCATTTAAAATTAAGTCCTTTCTAAAAATTTCTCTAATACATTAAAATGTTATGAATGAAAAGAAGTTGGATGTCCTGGCCCTAAGCGAAACAAAGCTGAAGGGGGTAGGCGAGTTTCAGTGGGGAGAAATAAATGGGATTAAGTCAGGAGTATCTGAGAGAGTTAGAGCTAAGGAAGGGGTAGCAATAATGTTGAAGGATCAGTTATGGAAGGAAAAGAGGGAATATAAATGTGTAAATTCAAGGATTATGTGGATTAAAATAAGGGTCGGATGCGAAAAGTGGGTCATAATAAGCGTGTATGCACCTGGAGAAGAGAGGAGTGTAGAGGAGAGAGAGAGATTTTGGGAGATGTTAAGCGAATGTATAGGAACTTTTGAACCAAATGAGAGAGTAATTGTGGTAGGGGACCTAAATGCTAAAGTGGGAGAAACATGCAGAGAGGGTGTAGTAGGTAAGTTTGGGGTGCCAGGTGTAAATGATAATGGGAGCCCTTTGATTGAACTTTGTATAGAAAGGGGTTTAGTTATAGGTAATACATATTTTAAGAAAAAGAGGATAAATAAGTATACAAGATATGATGTAGGGCGTAATGACAGTAGTTTGTTGGACTATGTATTGATAGATAAAAGACTGTTGAGTAGACTTCAGGATGTACATGTTTATAGAGGGGCTACAGATATATCAGATCACTTTTTAGTTATAGCTACAGTGGGAGTAAAAGGTAGATGGGATACAAGGAAAATAGAATCAGTAAGTAAAAGAGAGGTGAAGGTTTATAAACTAAAAGAAGAGGCAGTTAGGGTAAGATATAAACAACTATTGGAGGATAGATGGGCTAGTGAGAGTGTAGGCAATGGGGTTGAAAATGTATGGGGTAGATTTAAAAATGTAGTGTTAGAGTGTTCAGCAGAAGTTTGTGGTTACAGGCGAGTGGGTGCGGGAGGGAAGAGGAGCGATTGGTGGAATGATGATGTAAAGAGAGTAGTAAGGAGAAAAAGTTAGCATATGAGAGGTTTTTACAAAGTAGAAGTGATGCAAGGAGGGAAGAGTATATGGAGAGAAAAAGAGAGGTTAAAAGAGTGGTGAAGCAATGTAAAAGAGAGCAGATGAGAGAGTGGGTGAGATGTTATCAGCAAATTTTGTTGAAAATAAGAAAAAGTTTTGGAATGAGATTAATAAGTTGAGGAAGCCTAGAGAACAAATGGATTTGACAGTTAAAAATAGGAGAGGAGAGTTATTAAATGGAGAGTTAGAGGTATCGGGAAGATGGAGAGAATATTTTGAGGATTTGTTAAATGTTGATGAAGACAGGGAAGCTGTGATTTCGTGTGTAGGGCAAGGAGGAATAACATCTTGTAGGAGTGTGGAAGAGCCAGTTGTGGGTGTAGGGAAGTTCGTGAGGCAGTGGGTAGAATGAAAGGGGGTAAGGCAGCTGGGATTGATGGGATAAAGATAGAAATGTTAAAAGCAGGTGGGGATATAATTTTGGAGTGGTTGGTGCTATTATTTAATAAATGTATGGAAGAGGGTAAGGTACCTAGGGATTGGCAGAGAGCGTGTATTGTTCCTTTGTATAAAGGCAAAGGGGACAAAAGAGAGTGCAAAAATTATAGGGGAATAAGTCTGTTGAGTGTACCTGGTAAAGTGTATGGTAGAGTTATTATTGAAAGAATTAAGAGTAAAACAGAAAGCAGGATAGCAGATGAACAAGGGGGCTTTAGGAAAGGTAGGGGTGTGTAGACCAAGTGTTTACAGTGAAACATATAGGTGAACAGTATTTGGATAAGGGTAAAGATGTTTTTGTGGCATTTATGGATTTGGAAAAGGCGTATGATAGGGTAGATAGGGGGCAATGTGGCAGATGTTGCAGGTGTATGGAATAGGAGGAAGGTTACTGAAAGCAGTGAAGAGTTTTTATGAGGATAGTGAGGCTCAGGTTAGAGTGTGTAGGAGGGAAGGGGACTATTTCCCAGTAAAAGTGGGCCTTAGACAAGGATGTGTGATGTCACCGTGGTTGTTCAATATATTTATAGATGGGGTTGTAAGAGAAGTGAATGCGAGGGTCTTGGCAAGAGGTGTTGGGCTAAAAGATAAAGAAGCAAATACAAAGTGGGAGTTGTCACAGTTGCTTTTTGCTGATGACACTGTGCTTTTGGGAGATTCTGAAGAGAAGCTGCAGAGGTTGGTGGATGAATTTGGTAGGGTGTGTAAAGAAGAAAATTGAAAGTGAATATAGGAAAGAGTAAGGTGATGAGGATAACAAAAAGAATAGGTGACGAAAGATTGGATATCAGATTGGAGGGAGAGAGTATGGAGGAGGTGAATGTATTCAGATATTTGGGAGTGGACATGTCGGCGGATGGGTCTATGAAGGATGAGGTGAATCATAGAATTGATGAGGGGAAAAGGGTGAGTAGAGCACTTCGGAGTCTGTGGAGACAAAGAACCTTGTCCATGGAAGTAAAGAGGGAATGTATGAGAGTATAGTTATACCAACGCTCTTATATGGGTGTGAAGCATGGGTGATGAATGTTGCAACGAGGAGAAGGCTGGAGGCAGTGGAGATGTCATGTCTGAGGTCAATGTGTGGTGTGAATATAATGCAGAGAATTCGGAGTTTGGAAATTAGGAGGAGGTGCGGGATTACCAAAACGATTGTCCAGAGAGCTGAGGAGGGGTTGTTGAGGTGGTTTGGACATGTAGAGAGAATGGAACGAGACAGAGTGACTTCGAGAGTGTATAAATCTGTAGTGGAGGGAAGGCGGGGTAGGGGTCGGCCTAGGAAAGGTTGGAGGGAGGGGTAAAGGAAGTTTTGTGTGCGAGGGCTTGGATTTCCAGCAAGCATGTGTGAGCGTATTTGATAGGAGTGAATGGAGGCATATGGTTTTAATACTTGACGTGCTGTTGGAGTGTGAGCAAAGTAACATTTATGAAGGGATTCAGGGAAACCGGCAGGCCGGACTTGAGTTCTGGAGATGGGAAGTACAGATCCGGCACTCTGAAGGAGGGGTGTAAATGTTGCAGTTTTATAACTGTAGTGTAAAGCACCCTTCTGGCAAGACAGTGATGGAGTGAATGATGATGAAAGTTTTTCTTTTTCGGGCCACCCTGCCTTGGTGGGAATCGGCCGATGTGTTAATAAAAAAATATATATATTTTTCATTTATGTTAATGTAAAAAATAATAATTTTGTACCAAAAGAACCTTAGAAAACTTACCTAATCTTATCATAACAAGTGCAACTTAATTTAGCCTAATCCAACTAAATATCTTTTAGATAAGTTTACAATAATTTAATAATAAACAAACAATGAAATATTTTTTGTTCGTTAGGTTCATTATGATTTTTTGCGCAATTATTGCATACACAAATTTTCGCTTGCCTTATTCGGCAAGAAGGGCGTTGCTATTTAAGCCAAAATAGGAAGTTTTACCTATTCGGCACGACATATATACGTAATTTCAACAAACCGGCCGTCTCCTACCAAGGTAGGGTGACCCAAATAAGAAGAAACACTTTCACCATCATTCACTCAACCACTCTCTTGCCAGCTCAAAACTGCTCTTTTTTTATGTAAAATTAATTACAAGTGTCAACGTTTCGGTTATCATTCACCATCATCGGGATCTGCATGTACAAAATTTAAAAAAACAGGTTTAAGCAAAAGTTAAACCAAAAAAGGTTTATTTAAAACAATACTAGGCAACATACCAAGGAAGGGTGAGATACCTATATGAAGAGTGGCATAAACTATATGATGTTTATTCTCATAATACAATGTCATAGTTGAATTTTCTTTTAAGGGTCTTGTATGACATTCCACAATATTCGTGGACTGTCACACACTGCAAATGTATCGACGTATTCGAGGAATTCAAATGTGAACGTTTCTCTCGTAGTGTGAGAAGGAGCTGAGGAATTCTCAGGGTAAAACGATTTGTGTTCTAATCAGCATCTCCATACACACAATTTTTTTCAACTTCTTTAATTATCCATTGTTTACTGCTTTTATTTAATGCATTCAAGAATTAGACACGAATGCAACACTGTTGATGTTTGTATTGGCTGCAACACATCTGCCTCCAGTAAATAAAGAAAACGGTACACTGCCGTGACTGGAATACACTAACCCCCATATTAGAGAATCTTACGACGACGTTTCGGTCCGACTTGGACCATTAAATAGACACACTAACACACGAAGGTAGGGGAGCTTTCTTCATCCTCTTTCTGTCCTGTCTGCCCTTCTCACGTTTATATAGTGGCTCCATTACCTTCGTGTCTTAGTGTGTGACTTTTCGGTCCAGGTCTGACCGAAACGTCGTCATAAGCCCATTTCTTCCTCCTGTACTTCAGATTCATCAAGGGATTCATCAGGGACTGATTACCTCAACTTCTACCTCTTCAGTCTTCTGTTTTTGTCATAGTGTTGTATGGATAAAGCCACTGGCGGGTGAAACGTCTACATGATAAATTTATCCAGTTGTCGCACATGCGTCGAATACACAAATAACCCATACGACGTTTCGGTCTGACTTGGACCTTCGCACTTCTGTGTGACTAGTTAAGGGTCAAGATAGTGGTCCAAATCGGATCGAAACGTTGTCATGAGTCATGATGACTGCTTTGAGGGGACATGAGCTATAGTTCTTCACCGCCACGCTAGCGGGAGATTCATCTGTAAAAACTTGCATTTGTGGTCACAGTAGTGGCCCATGCTAACCTTCCTATTGTGTATAAATATACCTAGTTGGATGAATCTTATTGTTGCCAGCTGGCCCAGTGGCTTAGTCACTGGTCTGGAATTTTACGACGCATTTGCCGCGAGTTCAATCCCCACCCGTACCGTGGTTTGATTTTATGTGCGGGTTATGTATTCTTCAGCTTGTTGGTATATACAATTCATGTTACAAGTCAGTATATTATCATATCCAGCAGTTTTGGTCCAAATTATTACAATTTTCAGTTTCCTGTGTGTAGGATATTTGTGTATTGGTACAGTCAGGGTATTGTGTCTTTTTATTCTTACATTAACGTATCAATTTTAAACTAGAATAAATATTTTGTATGGAGTTTCGGAACGTAATGAATTTAGCGAATCGCAGTGCGCACCCACGATCGTATTTAAATGACAAGTTTAACGTGAATTATGTGTTTGAATAAAACTAAAGGTAAATAAGAAGTTTAAATGTTATCTAATTTTCGTAGGGGTGGACCTTTAAGCCAGTGGAAGGCCTCGGTCAGATGACCAAAAGCTCCAACGGCGGGTCATCATATAACAAAGACCCGCGTCAGGAAACACTTGACTTCGAAATCACTGTTCATATAGTTCATTTGCATCAGTGAAGTGTTCACTTTTATATTATCAGGGGTCACCTATGAACCAATGATCACTTTTAAACGAGAGGTCATCTTTATACGAGAAGGGTCATTTCTGGGTGAAGGGAAAGGGTTCATCTCAGCACCAGGGGTCACCTCAGCACAAGGGGTCACCTCAGCACAAGGGGTCATGTCAGTACCAGGGGTCACCTTAGCACAAGGGGTCATGTCAGTATCAGGGGTCACCTCAGCACCAGGAATCACCTCTGCCACTTGGAGTCATCCACCTTCTCTTGCAGACAGCAACTTTCAGCTACAATCTCTTTTTCCCGAGACGGCAAAATTGCACCTTCCATCTGCTGGGGCCATAAACGTTGTGTGGTTGAGATTGAAGTCAGTGTTCATGGTCTTTCTTAATTCTTCAAGAGAGAACTAGCTTGAGATACCTGGTAAACTTGTCTGCAAATGCTGCAAAAAGTGCTAACGTCAAGAGTCGTAAGAATGCAGTGTGTGCCTCTTCCTTTTTAGCATTATAGATTCATATATACTCTTATATTACCTTCTTCAACAGACAGAAGGCATATTTGTTCTACTGGATTCAACATTAATGATTATAAGGTATTAACTAAGAGGCACCTTGAGGTGGCTGTCTCATTTCTTCCTCCTTTCATTTATTACTTTAAAAAGTCTCATCCGATAGGCTTCAAATTTTTATTGGTGGTTTACTGTAATGGAGGAACGGTTCATGTAACTATCGAGGCAGGTTGGTGCCCTCTGGTCCATGTTATAAAGCCTATTCCTGAAATTTCCGTGCAATATCTAAAAGCATTTTCGCATCGGATTCAAAGTCCAGTAAACGCGTACCCTAATAATAAGGTCCAGATTGTTATTGAAGTGAATCTTTATCCAGAATAAAGATGGCCAAAACACGGTTTGGGTTGGGTCAGAACCCATGGGAAATTTGTCTTAGAACTCCAGGTCTGTGCGTAAGCCACCCGCACCTTGGTTTGTTTACAATCGTGTCTCTACGATTTCGTAAGTAAAGACACACAAATGTGTTTTCTAAACTATTTATTCAAGTGTATAGGAAACATCTTGTCAGTTTTAGGTACATAATAGTGTGATTTTCCCCCATAAATCACGTTACATATAACTGGAGTTCACCTATTTCGGCTTCAAACTGAAATTGGGCGGTGTACGAGCCAATTTGTCAATAACAAAAATTAAATCAAACAATTTTTTTTTTCGTTTCGAATTCTAGATTTTTAAATAGAATGTAAATGAGGTATGGAAATTGAGAACTTCTGAAAACTAGCGTTTTAATATCATTTTTTTAAATTTCACGAGTTTTGTGAGCAGTTCAATATTATATTTTCGTTCAGGTTTATGCAGAGGTGACATGTTCGTCCGTACCGTGTTCTTGCCTTCCGATAACTTCGTTCAACATACTTTCTAGTTCAACATACTTTCTAATTCAACATACTTTCTAATTCAACATACTTTCTAATTCAACATAGAAAGTATGTTGAACTATAAACTAATTCAACATACTTTCTAATTCAACATAGAAAGTATGTTGAACTATAAACAAATTCAACATACTTTCTAGTTCAAAATACTTTCTAATTCAACATACTTTATAGTTCAACATACTTTCTAGTTCAACATACCTTCTAGTTCAACATACTTTCTAGTTCAACATACTTTCTAGTTCAACAAACTTTCTAGTTCAACACACTTTCTAATTCAGCACACTTTCTAAGTTCAACATACTTTCTAGTTCAACACACTTTCTAATTCAACACACTTTCTAATTCAACACACTTTCTAATTCAACACTTTCTAATTCAACACACTTTCTAATTCAACATACTCTCTAATTCAACATACTTTCTAGTTCAACATACTTTCTAATTCAACATACTTTCTAATTCAACATACTTTATAATTCAACATAGAAAGTATGTTGAACTAGAAACTAATTCAACATACTTTCTAGTTCAACATACTTTCTAATTCAACATACTTTCTAGTTCAACATACTTTCTAGTTCAACATACTTTCTAGTTCAACATACTTTCTAGTTCAACATACTTTCTAGTTCAACATACTCTCTAGTTCAATATATCTTCTAGTTCAACATACTTTCTAGTTCAACATACTTTCTAGTTCAACATACCTTCTAGTTCAACATACTTTCTAGTTCAACATACTTTCTAGTTCAACACACTTTCTAATTCAACACACTTTCTAATTCAACACACTTTCTAATTCAACACTTTCTGATTCAACACACTTTCTAATTCAACACACTTTCTAATTCAGCACACTTTCTAATTCAGCACACTTTCTAATTCAACACACTTTCTAATTCAACACTTTCTAATTCAACACACTTTCTAATTCAGCACACTTTCTAATTCAACACACTTTCTAATTCAACACACTTTCTAATTCAACACACTTTCTAATTCAACACACTTTCTAATTCAACGTACTTTCTAGTGACTTTATGCTTAACATTCTACTGAATGTAAACTACACATTGTATACTAAGCAATGAAATAATTTTTTTGAATTTGAATTTGAATTTCATAACGCTGTGCTTGACAATTCGCGAACCCCCGTTTCTGAACTGTTAAGCATTTCAAGATCTCTCTTGTTGTTCACTACCTGTGGGAGGATTTGATGAATTGACTACTCACTAGCCTGGTGTTCCGGGGTAGGGGAGCGACCGTCTAGGTTCGGCTTGGCGCCCGTACTTATCTGGGATCTGTCTGAGTGGTGTATATACTGTGTTCTTTGATACAGTGTGACGGTTCGAATCTTGCTGTGGACAGAGAGTATGTTTCAGAATGCCGTATTCAATAGCCTTTAAATGTTCAATTCTGGTGAACTATTAATAGGGGAAAATTCATAGAACAACTGGTATGTGTAGGCGCCGTCTGGTCAGTTTTATATAGACCATTTCCGATTATTGTTCCAATGTGATAACTTTAGAAAGCCTCTTCTGATCTGCTGAGAAAATTGGTGCAATTAATGGAATGTTTAGTAGTCATTATGCCCCTTTTAATTTCGAAATTATTCATTATATCTTTTCATTTTTTAGCTGGAGTTCGCCTCTTCTGAAGGTCATCAAAGCGGAGGTTCGATTCCCAGTACTCTATAGACAATTGTTTTCCTCATATAGTGAGATGTAGCAGGTGTTGAGTGCTGTAGGCGGGAAGTACGGTGCTTGAACTCTGGTGGAGGGATCGGGATATTGCAGTTCTGAGGTAATTTGAATTGTGATGTCTGCGCACTTCAGGCAAGACAGCTATTGAATGAGTGATGGTAAATGTGTTTTTTTTTTTTGGGGGGGGGACAACCTACCATGGTGGGAGATGTCCAGCGTATTAAAAAAAATTGTGAAGTTCTCCTATCACACGAACGGTGATGTTCGATCAGTACCCGCTACGTTGAACATGAATAGTACACAGTACTGACGAGATTAAGAATTAGACATGTGCAACATCTGGAGGGCGAAACGTCTACAAATTAAGATACCCAGATGTTGCACATTTATCAGTCTTCATTACCCACTGTGTTTACACATTAAAATTCTCACTTTGAGCTAAAATATATCTTGTTATTTAGGTTTTATTTGTCCCATGTTGCATTATTATTTCATTGTCTGTTCTCAAAAATATTGAATGAATGACTTTTTCATTCTGATGGTTCTATATAATAATAATCAATTGTGTATGATCGAATAACTGACCATTATTCACTCACTATTGAGGTCCGTCTCTGACTGGGGTAAAGCACTGTGAGAATTACAGTCTACAAGTACTAGGTCAGTCAAACTGTGATGGTTATATATAGTACGCTTTTCAAGCCGCTTTCACTAATAGCCTGGATGACCATGCAGTCAACAAAAGAGCCTAGACTCTGATTTTGCCAGATAAGGAAGTAACTATTTACCCCTAACCTTTCTTCTTCCTTCAATTTCCCTGTATCTTTCCTTAATCAGTCCCTACTCTCAGTTCCTCCCGTCATCCTCCTCCCTCTCTTCTCCCTCTCCCTACCTTTATCATCGTTCCTCTCGTCTCCTCTTCCCCCTTCCAACTATCAAGTCACTCGTATATTTATCATGAAAGCATTGGACAAGGGGCACAGCTCCAGAACTACGCTACTCGTCAAGCAAATTCCAATCTTATAATGCGAACATCACCAGGTAACGGACCAGTGGTGGAGAGAGAGAGAGAGAGAGAGAGAGAGAGAGAGAGAGAGAGAGAGAGAGAGAGAGAGAGAGAGAGAGAGAGAGAGAGAGAGAGAGAGAGAGAGAGAGAGAGAGAGAGAGAGAGAGAGAGAGAGAGAGAGAGAGAGAGAGAGAGAGAAAGAGAGAGAGCACAGAACAACAAAGGGTTGATAAGAATCTTGTCGCCCTAAAACTTTACAGCGTTAGAACCCATAACGCCAGCACTAAAAGACTTCAAACCTGCGAACACCTCTGTGTAGATACTATCTCCATCTACTGGCTTTACTGATATGTACTAGTTGTACCATCATTTACTAGTACCACCACCATGTACTAGTCTTACTAACATTTAATAGTTCTACTATCGAGTTCTACTATCATTTGCTACAATTTTAATACTGAAGACAGTGGAAGACTTAGTGAGGTGACTTTAAGGTATTGATCACTTCAGCCTCGATTGAAGGTGATCAGTCCCTTAGCCAAATGCAGAGACATGAGGACAGAGACTTGTATATTGGAGCAAGAAATGAGGTGTGGGAATTGGAGATATCAATAGTGGGCGGGACCCACTATTGGAAGTAGGTCATGCCAGACAGTAGGTCATGCCAGACAGTAGGTCATGCCAGACAGTTGATTAGGAATAGAGTTGTGGAAGATATCATCTGTTGCTATTCACTTCAATTGTGTCCAGTATTAAAATGGTCTCACTATCTGACTGAAGAGGGCTACTACTAGACGAAACACTCGTTTTATTTACCGACTGTTGCTTCGTACTTAGAGGCATCTTCGTGCTAATTTGCCAATTTTATTCAAAAAATGTTTTGTAATATTAATTTGCAATACCTTGGGAATGCTTTTTCCGGATAGATTCAAACTTTATGGCTTTGTTCTGATGGAAAATTTTTGTTAATGATCTGACAACTAAAATAGAAGGATTATCAGAATCTGTTGGAAAACTGTAGATTGCTTTTTATGATCGGCTTCAGGGTTTTACTGTTGAAGTATTTTACACAAAAAAAAAAATCGGATTTTTATATGTGTAGGCATCAGATTAACCAATTTTAACCCCTAAACTCTAGATATCTAGTTGTGCTAGGAAAACACCTGTTAATTTCTTTAAAAATGAAGATTTTAGAGAATTTAAATTTTAATATAGATAGAAGACCAAAACTGAATTTTTTTAATAATTCTTCCATGGCAAAAATATTTACTATACATTTATATTTAACAGTTTCATTCTTCGTATTTTGTCGTTATATTAAGGAATTATTGCTATATAAATGTTTTATTTGTTACGTGATGCAAAACAACCATGGGGGGAGTTGAATAATTGCTTTAGGCCTTTCGTGTTGCAATAACTATTACGAATTTGATATCGTAATTTAAATAAAATGTCCTGCCTCCTAAATGGCTGCTCAATCTGCTGTCTAGGGGCCATTTAAATTACACTGTAAAACCCAGCAACTCTCGGGCCATAATGCACTAGTATGTTAAACAATATTAATTATTATATAAGGAAGGGCATTAAAACTCACCTATACAAAAATATATCTATATATTAAAGTAACTTATATACAACTACTACAAAAAAACACCACATTCCAGTTCACACTAGCACACTGATACTAGGGAGTTAAAATATATCAACAGAGAGTCTCCATGACACCCCCCACCCCCTTAACTACTGCCTGGTAGACTAATTACCAGGAGGCAAAACACCATACAGTACTCTCGCATAAACAGGCCTCTGCATACCAGGGCCTTACAAATAAACCTGAGAGCACTTAAACACTAACAAAATTGAAGTATACACTAAAAAAACTTTACCCAACATATACTAACACCGCTACATCTTGCTTATGATGTGCGTAACCTACTGTACTAAATACACCTCATCTCCTGTCTCTTGGCCACTCTGCCTGACTGACAGGAATAATACACGTCAGGATTCAGAATAATACCCGAAAAATGACATTATATATGGAGCGGTTTCTTTTTATAAAATATTTTACTGCAGCTAGGTGAGTACAAATAGAGAGCGTGTCTGTCTCGCGCCCAGCAGACGGAGGATCAAACCTCCACAAAGTATTGCGCTGAATAACCCAAATAGGTTTAGCGCTTAACATGAATTATATTATTATTGCAGCACACTGAGCAACAACATCACGCGCTTGCAATGTTACGAAAAGGAGGTCCAAGCAAACACGATCACAGGAAGTGCTCTTCCTGCAGTCATGTCTGCTGTGATTGTGTTTGCTTGGAGCTCCTACTTTTTTCTGCAACACTGCAGGTTCCTGGTGTGTTGATTGTAACACGAATGGCCTAGAGCTATCATTCAACTCTCCCGTGGTTGCGATTTTTGCATGTTAAGTGATATATATACAAGGAAACATGGATTCATGAACAGTGTATTTTATGAGTAATGGCGCAGGTTAGGTTTTGAGTGAGGTACATGACAATAGTAACTGTTGGAATACTGCTGTACACTAACTGCCCCCTTCAGGGCAGGCGAAATTGCTGACCTGGAGAGTGTACAGAGAACTTTCACCGCACACATAAGTACGATAAAGCACCTAAATTACTGGAAACGGTTGAAGTCCCTTGATTTGTATTCCCTGGAACGCAGGCGAGAGAGATACATGATAATATACACTTGGAAAATCCTCGTGGGATTAGTACCAAACTTGCACACGAAAATCACTCACTACGAAAGCAAAAGTCTCGGCAGGAGATGCAACATTCCCTCAATGAGAAGCAAGGGATCCACGAGTACACTAAGATACAATACAGTAAGTGTCAGGGGCCCAAGACTGTTCAACTGCTTCCCAGCATACATAAGAGGGATTACCAATAGATTCCTGGTTGTTTACAAGAAGGCGCTGGATAGGCACCTAAAGTCAGTACCTGACCAGCCGGGCTGTGGTTCGTACGTCGGTTTACGTGGGCCAGCAGTAACAGTCTGGTTGATCAGACCCTGATCCACCAAGAGGCCTGGTCACAGACCGGGCCGCGGGAGGAGTTGACCCCCGAAACCCTCTTCAGGTATACTCCAGGTAAACTTCAATTCTTTAAAAATTTATATTATGTAGATAAATGTCCTTAAGAAGAGGCATGAAGCCACACCCATATATACCGGAGCCGGAAGGTGTAGCAGCTGGAAATGACGTTAAAGGTGAGTGGGGGAAATTGAAAATTCTCGACAATAAAAATACCTTAGTGCTGCACATATGTCGTACACGTAGGTTCTGTGTTGATCCATTGAGCCTCTTCCCTGGCATGCCACCAGCATTAGTTACACTCCCTGGTACACACTTTCTACCATGTAAACAAGGCGATGCTGGTGTACCGCTACCACCTATGTATTTATTTAGTGCTTCACTCAACATGTGTGTGAGGAAACGTGTCCAGTGTAGTCACCCGCGCCATGATCGAACCAAGGCCCTTCCATTGTAAGCAGAGGGCGTTGCTCTGCTCTACTGGTGTAGTCAAAGACCTTGATAAAATATGCTCTAATGATCTTCAATAATAACTAATGTTTCGGATAAGTATTCAGTAATGGTAGTTGGTTAATAAGTTGAGTTTAAACGGGTCAAGGCAGCCAGTAACCAGCTCACCGCTAGTCAAAGATACCTTATATTGACTCACGAAATCATTCCACGGGTGGGGCTAGAACCCGCGGTCAGAGAGTCTAGAGTTCTATCCCCACCCGTGGTAGGGTTTATACCTTAAATTCTTAAATAATGATTAGATTTGACTAAGTACACATACAGCGTATATAAGCTTGTATGGTGCTTGTTTGGTTGATTGGGTTTATAGCCAATCGAGTACACGAGGGTTATTAATGCTGTGTATTAATGCTGTGTGTTAATGCTGTTCATCAGAATAAATACTCAGAATTATACGCACCTTACTGCATATTGTACGTCATTACTAATATTAGTACATCTCTTCTGGAGTCATTCAAGAAAATCTGTTTAGTTTTCTAAAAAAAAAATACCTCAGCTAGAATCATGGGGGCTATGAATATTGATTTAAAATTTTCAGATGAAAAAACACATTTTACTAATCCAGTTGTTTTAATAACTCATCTTTCTTAGTCAAACGTTGTTTTTTAGTGTCTCAAAAAAATTACTCAAAGGTTTCACGTAGTAACTTGAAAACTTTTCTTCTGATCGGTTTCAAACTTTCAGTACTGTTGTATGCCACTTAGGAGGAGGTTGGGATTGTTGTTGTATTTCAGATTTCATTTTGTTAATTTTATTTACAAATTCTGAGGTATTTTTTCATGGCTTGAGAATGCCTCTTCCGAACGTTTTCAAACTTTACACACCAGTGCATCTATGACAAAGAAAGTTTGTCTCTGGTTTTATTATGCATAGACACAATTTTGAAAAGTTGTGTAAGTAAAAATAGAGAAATTGCTGTTTTCCTTGTAATATTTGGAGAATGCCTCTTTAGATGGGCTTCAAACTTTCAGTGCAAGACTCTGCCAGTTTAGCAAATTTATTAAACAAAATTCAAAGTTGGTCATTCTCAATGACTTGAAATGCCTTCCGAGATCGGATTCACACTTTTTATAAAAAAGTATATTATTCTGAGAAAGATTTATCGCCTTACTGTACTGTATAGACGTTAATTAACCATTTCACGGAACGGGTGGAGTTTTGAACTCATGGCGAGTGTGTCCTAAACCTCACAGGACAGTCTCTGATTTATTTACAATCGTGCTATTACGATTCGTGACTAATTAACCAATTTTTATTTAAACATTTATCATCTGAGTGCTGGCTGTGTCATTTATGCGGATGTGCCAGTTTCTAAAAGGCATCCCCGTACTGAATAACCCCAGCCCCATGTGCTTCAGTGTTCGCGATTGGAAGAAGAGGCACTGGTAATACACAAATAACCCACACATGAGAACTTACGACGACGTTTCGGTCCAACGAGGAGGTTTATTCCACCGAAGTATAATTATTTAAAAAGTTTTACCTACGTTTGTTTTGCCTCTCTAGCATCAAAGTTTCATGCCACTTATTCGGGTTATTAACTCACTTTGCACTTCAAATTGTTCTTCATTAAATATCTTCGAGGTTTGAATAAGATCTTACAGTCTCCGATTCCTAAGAGAGAAAAGACTTAGTGCTTTTAGTCTTAATGTTCTAGTCTTCCTGCTAACGGTACCAGCCTAGTTTCCCATCTCTATGCCCTCTCCAGTTTATTTTAGCCATGTATTTAATTTGGAAGCCAAAACTGGACAACATATTCAATGTGCAAAATGGGAAGTACATTGGTGAGGGGAATACGATAGGAGGAATCCGAGTGAGAGGGGGAAGAATACGAGAGTGAGAGGGGAATGCGAGAGTGAGGGGGAATACAAGAGAGGGGGGATACAAGAGAGGGGGGAATACGAGAGTGAGGAGGGGAAGACGAGAGTGAGGAGAAAAGACGAGGGTGATGGGGAAGAAGAGGGTGAGGGGCAGCAGTAGTAACTAGGGGTATAGAGTTCTTAAGAGATAAATAACCTCTGCAGAAGAGACTTCAGGAACAACACACCAGTAACACTGGAGACCCACCTGGGGACTATAAGTATAATAATAGTAGTAATAGTTTACATCTTCCATATAACACAAGATGACCGATAGTGAAGAGATAAACAAAGCAGTAGTAAACAATAGATCCGGAGCAAAACAGCGCAGAGATAACATAGAACAAAGGAAAAGCAAAATTTTAATTACAAAGAAATTTGATACAGAAACCTGGGAACCTCCAGGAGGACCAGAAACATAGAAAGAATAGCTAATATAGACAGTATTGGGAACTTCATCAGCCTACATATTAAAGCTATAACAAAGCTATGAAAAAATGAAACAGCTAAAGTTAATCTGGCATTTTCCCTAAGAAAAACACACAAAATATAGAGCAAGACGAGATTCTTGGGCCCATTGATCACATGGCCCTTCATTTCGACTACCTAGTGGAGGTAGAAATCAAAAGAAAAAAACATAGGGATTCTAGAAATTCTCTGTCTCTCAATTATCTTCCTCTTTTATTTCCTCTTTCCCTACGTCTTGTCTCATCATTCCACCTGTTTTAAGGCATCGAACCCAAACACACACACACACACTCCCAGATTATGGAAATTCGAGATTCCCGGTAATCTCCCTCTCCAAGACGTCTGGCTTGATATTTCCATAAATCGGTCCTGATTGCCAGTGCAGCGTTCACCTCGCTTATGCGTCTGCAGGCGTTCATTCTTCAGCCTTCCTCGCTTGTACGTTAGCGGGTTTACCGTCTATAGCGTTCTCCTAGCTTGCACGCTTGCCAGGCGTTCATTCTTCAGCCTTCCTCGCTTGTTCGTTGGCTAGGCGTTCGTTCTACGGCCTTCTAGCTGTGGATCTCGCAGTCTTTTCTCGATGCTTGGCTGCTGTGAATTCTTGAATTCCCCATTGTACAGTACACCGGAGTTAACTGGCACGATCGATTCTCTTGGCCCATTCGTTTGTGTTTGGTCGCTGTTAGACTCGTGTTTGACAGGGTTCGTTTCTAAGCTGTCTGCTGAAAATCCTGAACTATTTTTTTAACGCGCTGTGAATGCTGAAGAGAATATAGAAGTCGCTGAAGAATCTTTCATTGTGTGGAGCTTTAAGTCATTTGACTTGATAAAGCGCTTTCTGCAGTACTCTGTGGCTTATTTGCTTTGTCAATTTCCATTCTCGTAATTTTAATCTGTTCTATCTCTTGGTGAACAGACTTACCTTGTTATCCCTGTCTGTTTCCCAGGGTATCTTGCATATTGTAATCATAGCTCCCCCAGGTTCTCTGTTCTATCAGTGTCGGGAGGTTCAGCTATTTCGAGGCTCGTCTATTTCAGTCTCCTTTTGATTTCATTTATTTGTAGTATTTTTTAGATGAGGGAGAGAGAGAGAGAGAGAGAGAGAGAGAGAGAGAGAGAGAGAGAGAGAGAGAGAGAGAGAGAGATGTTAATAGTAGTCTTAGTATTGAAGCGGTAAATCCGTGTCTACCGTACACTGCGACGAGTGGTACAGGCTCTAACCTCCGTCAACAATGAGGCGCGACCTCATTGAGCAGCCAAGTTATTGGTGATCGCTCTTGAATAGAAATGGAACTTCATACCTTTACCATGGGTGTAGTAGGCTCAGCACTTCCCAATAATAACAATAATAATAATAATAATAATAATAATAATAATAATATTAATAATAATAATAATAATAATAATAATAATTAATTAATTAATTATTATTATTATTATTATTATTATTATTATTATTATTATTATTATTATTATAATTATTATTATTATTATTATTATTATTATTATTATTACTTTAGGCTTTTCTAATTTTAAAGATAATGATATAATTATGTTAAAAATACATTATGTCGTTGTTCGTAGGTTCTGTAAATATACACAAGAGAATGTTGGATGTTCCAGCAAATACGCACACACTAAACACTGTACGTAGCAGTCAATACGCACACACTAAACACCGTACGTAGCAGCAAATACGCACACACTAAACATTGTACGTATACCTGGAGAGGGTTTTGGGGGTAAACGCCTCCGCGGCCCGGTCTGTGACCAGGTCTCATGGTAGATCAGGGCCTAATCAAGCAGGCTGTTACTGATGGCAGCACGCAACCTGACGTACGAACCACAGCTCGGCTGGTCAGGTACTGACTTTAGGTGCCTGTCCAGTGCCTTCTTGAAGACACCCAGGGGTCTATTGGTAATCCCCCTTATGTATGCTGGGAGGCACTTGAACAGTCTTGGGCCTCTGACACTTATTGTGTTGTCTCTTATCGTGCTAGTGGCACCCCTGCTTATCATTGGGGGGATGTTGCATCGTCTGCCGAGTCTTTTGCTTTCATAGGGAGTGATTTTCGTGTGCAAGTTTGGTACTAATCTCTCTAGGATTTTCCAAGTGTATATAATCATGTATCTCTCCCGCCTGCGTTCTAGGGAGTACAGGTTGAGGAACTTCATGCGTTCCCAGTATTTTAGGTGTTTTATCGCAGTTATGCGTGCCGTGAAGGCTCTCTGTACATTTTCTAGGTCAGCAATTCCACTTGCCTTGAAAGGTGCTGCTAGTGTGAAGCAATATTCCAGCCTAGATAGAACAAGTGACCTGAAGAGTGTCATGGGCATGGCATCCCTAGTTTTGAAGGTTCTCATTATCCATCCTGTCATTTTTCTAGCAGATGCGATTGATACCATGTTATGGTCTTTGAAGGTGAGATCTTCTGACATAATCACTCCCAGGTCTTTTACATTAGTTTTTCGCTCTATTTTGTGTTTGGAATTTGTTTTATACATCGATATAGTTTTAATTTCCTCACGTTTTCCATATCGGAGTAATTGTAATGTCTCATCATTGAACTTCATATTGTTTTCTGCTGCCCATTTGGTAGAGGTCCGCCTGGAATCTTGCGGTGTCTTCAATGGTGGACACTGTCATGCAAATTCGGGTGTCATCTGCAAAGGAAGACACGGCACTGTGGTTTATATTCCTGTCTATGTCAGATATGAGGATGAGGAACAAGATGGGAGCGAGTACTGTGCCTTGTGGAACAGAGCTTGTCACCGTAGCCGCCTCGGACTTTACTCTGTTTACTACCATTCTTTGTGTTCTATTTGTTAGGAAATTATAGATCCATCTACCAACGTAGCATACAATATGCACATAGGTAACACTATACTTGGTAGGAAATACTCTCACAGACACCATACACCAACAAATACTCTCACATACACTCTCACCAAACATAATACGCACACACACCATACACTGCAACAAACACGCACACAGACACCATACACTATAGTAAATACTCACACAGACACCATACACTATAGTAAATACTCACACAGACACCATACACTATATTAAATACTCACACAGACACCATACACTATAGTAAATACTCACACAGACACCACACACTATAGTAAATACTCACACAAACACCATACACTATAGTAAATACTCACACAAACACCATACACTATAGTAAATACTCACACAAACACCATACAGTGAGGAAAATACTCATACGGACACCATACACTACAACAAATGCTCACAAAAGAAATAGCAATGACAGCAGCACAAATACATTTACCATCAACACAATAAAATTCTTATAAATGAGACACTTTTGCAACATGTGTGTATCTTTACTCTGGAAACGTTTCGACAAACAGTGGTTTCTTGAGTCCAATACATAAAAAGGTGGAATAAGAGGAGGAGTTTGAGGTAATCAGTCCCTCAGCCTTTTTCTGTATTGGACTGATGAAGCCACTGTGTGGAGAAACGTTTCCAGAATAAAGTTGCTAAAATGTTGCAAAAGTGACGATTTTGTAAACAATTTATTCAAAATAAAAATTTCTCGAACGAAATTTTGAAATAAGGAACAGTCAAGTTTTTTTTTGGGGTGGGCTTTTTGATTTATGCGTAAACGGTCTGCAGTTTATTCAAGTTATCCAGTTCAATTGATGGCGTTAAATATGTGATAGAATTAGCATATAGATGGAATCCTCGGATAATTCTGTCCCATGTGCCGATCGTAAGAAATTAATTTCCGATTCTCAAGGACATATTAAAGTACTTTTTAAAGGCATTGGCTTACGTAGGAGGATTTTAACAACGCTCTTCTTGCCGAATAATGCAAGCGAAAATTTGTGTATGCAATAATTTCGCAATAAACCTTTCTGAGCCTAACGAAAAAATGTATTTCATTGTGTTTGTTTATTAAATTATTGTAAACTTACCTAAAATATATTTAGTTGGATTAGGCTAAATTAAATTGCACTTGTTATAAGGTTAGGTAAGTTTTCTAAGGTTCTCTTGGTACAAAATTATTAATTTTTTCATTAACATAAATGAAAAAAAAAATTTTAAACGTACAAGAGAAAATTTTAGAAAGGATTTAATTTTAAACGAGTTCTTGCTAAATGACCAGTTTTACCTATTCGGCACGACATTATATATACACGCACAATCTTCCACCCTGGTAGGATGACTAATAAAAAGAGGAAACACAGTCACCGTCATTCTTCCAATCACTGTCTTGCCCGAAGCGTGCGTACAGATGACTCGACGGCTGCAGCATCCCCATCTCTCCTCCAGAAGGAAGGTACTGTACGTCCTGTCACCAGGACTCAAATCCTGGTAACTAGTTTCCCTTCATAAATATTACCTTGCTCAAAATTCAGGAGGACATCAGCTCACACAAACCACTCGGTCTACTCGGTCCACTCTTAATACGAATGCGTGAATGACTTACAAAATCGTAAAAACACGAACCCATGGAACGGGCGAGGTTTGAACCCATGGCGAGTGTGTCGTAAAACTCCAAGCCAGAGCGTAAGCCACTGGACCAGCTGGCTACAATAAGATATACACAACTATGTATATTTATGCACCATAGGGAGGTTAACATGGGCCATCACTGTAACCACAAATTCAAGTTTTTTAGATGAATCTCGTGCCAGCGTGGGTGTGGCGAACTCTAGCTCAAGTCCCCTCAAAACCGCTATTATTACGATTTCGTGAGTCGTACTAACACGATTTCACACCAGATTTATGTACCCTTCCAGTCATCCTATTTTGTTCAATCCTCTTTAAGTACTCAGTTCACCTCAACAACCCCTCACCATCTCCATGAATTAGTTTTGCTAACCCCACACCTAATCTCGATCCTCTAAATTCTGTGCACAATATTCACTCAACTATAAGAGTAGAGTTAAAACCTTTATTCAAAACTTTAAAGTCTAAGAAATTTAATAAGTAATTATACATAACTGAATCTTCTCAAATAAATGGCTAAACTATCTTGACCTTAGATTGTTGGAGCTTCTTATGAACAGAACTTTTAACAGTGGTGTTGGCAACTGTGGTGGCAGTAACAGTAGTGGGGGCAGTAACAGCAGTGGGCAGTAACAGTAGTGAGGGCAGTAACAGCAGTGGGGCAGTAACAGCAGTGGGGCAGTAACAGCAGTGGGGGCAGTAAGAGCAGTGGGAGCAGTAACAGCAGTGGTGGCATTAACAGCAGTGGGGGCAGTAACAGCAGTGGGGGAAGTAACAGCAGTGGGGCACTAACAGCAGTGGGGCACTAACAGCAGGGGGCACTAACAAGTGGGGGCAGTAAGAGCAGTGGGAGCAGTAACAGCAGGGGGGGGCAGTAACAGCAGTGGAGGCAGTAACAGCAGTGGAGGCAGTAAGAGCAGTGGGAGCAGTAACAGCAAGGGGGGCACTAACAGCAGTGGGGGCAGTAAGAGCAGTGGGAGCAGTAACAGCAGGGGGGCAGTAACAGCAGTGGAGACAGTAGTTGCAGCAACAATGGTGGCAGTAACAGCTATGGTGTCAGTAGCAGCAGCTACAGCAGCAACAACAACAGTAGCAGCAGCTGCAGCAGCAACAACAGTAGCAGCAGCTACAGCAGCAGCAACAACAGTAGCAGCAGCTGCAGCAGCAACAACAGTAGCAGCAGCTACAGCAACAACAACAGTAGCAGCAGCTGCAGCAGCAACAACAGTAGCAGCAGCTACAGCAACAAAAGCAGTAGCAGCAGCTGCAGCAGCAACAACGTAGCAGCAGCTAAGCAAAAAAGTAGCAGCAGCAGTAAGCAGCAGCAGAAAGGCAGCAGTAACAGCAGCAGCAGCAGCAGTAACAGCAGCAGCAGCAGTAACAGCAGCAGTAGCAGTGACTCTCGCTTCTGGGATCTCAGGATTACACTTCACCTCATTTACAAATTAATTGGATCTATACAAAAGCTGGAATTTCCTTTCAACCTGTTAGGAAAAATTCTGAACACTAGCTGGCTTACCCAGAGAAGCCCAGCCCTACAAATCCAACACAACTCACGTACTTCCTGAATTATATCTCGCTTTACGGGAAAATTGATTTGGTGGTTTGTGGTTTCAGTCATTTTGGTGATTTATGTTCAGAATTTTTGTTTTAGTAGTTTGTGTTGTCAGTGAGTTGTGTTTCGAATTATTTGGCGCTGTGTTATGCGTTTTTAATTAGGTAGTTGGCGACATTTTTTTTAATTAGTTTGAGATTTTTTTTGTCTATTTTTAAGTTGTTTTGGAGGTTTTTGTTCTCAGTTCTTTGGCTTAATGTTTCCAATTAATTTACGATTAGGTTTTTTTTGCGATTTTTTGCTCTTCCTATTTTCAGTTGTTTGATTTTTCATTTATTTTGGGGGGGAAGGAAGGGAAGGGAAGGAAGGGAAGGGAAGGGAAGGGAAGGGAAGGGAAGGGAAGGAAAGAGGGTCGACTTAGTAACAAGTTTTCTCAATATATTGGTGATTTATGTTTTCAATTTTATGTTTTCAATTATTTTCTGATTTGTTTTGAATTATTTTCTTGTGTATTCAATTATTTGGTTGATTTATGCTTTGCATTATCTGTTGATCTGTGAATTAAGTTATTTAGTGATTTTTAGTTATTGAACAACATTATTTGGCAGTTTGTGTTGACTTTGTCAATTGTGTTTTCATTTTAGTAATCCGAGTTTTAGATATTTTGGCGATTTGTATTTTCGAATTAGCGATTTTGTCTTTTTGATTATTTAGTTGCTGTACCGTTTTGTCAACAAAGCTTTAGAAGTATTTTTTTTTGGGTCATGCAGTTAGGATACTGTTTTCTGAACTATTACTCGAGAATGATTCTTTGTAACGTCTTCAAACTTTCAGCGCTGGTGTGTGCTAGTATCTCTTGGCTTAAAGGTATTGTTAGGAGTTTCAATAAAATCTATGTATTGGTTTCTGTTACATAAAGGCAAGACCAATTCTTCCTGCAAATCAGTCTACATGTAAACATAGGAAGTACCAGGACGAGAGGACACATAGGAAGTACCAGGACGAGAGGACACATAGGAAGTACCAGGACGAGAGGACACATAGGAAGTACCAGGACGAGAGGACACATAGGAAGTACCAGGACGAGAGGACACATAGGAAGTACCAGGACGAGAGGACACATAGGAAGTACCAGGACGAGAGGACACATAGGAAGTACCAAGACGAGAGGACACATAAAGTACCAGGACGAGAGGACACATAGGAAGTACCAGGACGAGAGGACACATAGGAAGTACCAGGACGAGAGGACACATAGGAAGTACCAGGACGAGAGGACACATAGGAAGTAGCAAGACGAGAGGACACATAGGAAGTACCAGGACGAGAGGACACATAGGAAGTACCAGGACGAGAGGACACATAGGAAGTAGCAAGACGAGAGGACACATAGGAAGTAGCAAGACGAAGGACACATAGGAAGTACAAGGAGAGAGGACACATAGGAAGTACCAGGACGAGAGGACACATAGGAAGTAGCAAGACGAGAGGACACATAGGAAGTAGCAAGACGAGAGGACACATAGGAAGTAGCAAGACGAGAGGACACATAGGAAGTAGCAAGACGAGAGGACACATAGGAAGTAGCAAGACGAGAGGACACATAGGAAGTACCAGGACGAGAGGACACATAGGGAGTACCAGGATGAGAGGACACATAGGAAGTACCAGGACGAGAGGACACATAGGAAGTACCAGGACGAGAGGACACATAGGAAGTAGCAAGACGAGAGGACACATAGGAAGTACCAGGACGAGAGGACACATAGGAAGTACCAGGACGAGAGGACACATAGGAAGTACCAGGACGAGAGGACACATAGGAAGTACCAGGACGAGAGGACACATAGGAAGTACCAGGACGAGAGGACACATAGGAAGTACCAGAGACGAGAGGACACATAGGAAGTACAAGAGAGAGGACACATAGGAAGTACCAGGACGAGAGGACACATAGGAAGTACCAGGACGAGAGGACACATAGGAAGTACCAGGACGAGAGGACACATAGGAAGTACCAGGACGAGAGGACACATAGGAAGTAGCAAGACGAGAGGACACATAGGAAGTAGCAAGACGAGAGGACACATAGGAAGTACCAAGACGAGAGGACACATAGGAAGTACCAGGACGAGAGGACACATAGGAAGTACCAGGACGAGAGGACACATAGGAAGTACCAGGACGAGAGGACACATAGGAAGTACCAGGACGAGAGGACACATAGGAAGAAGAGAGACACAAGTACAGGACAGAGGACAAGTACCAGGACGAGGACACAGGAAGTAAGGACGAGGCACATAGGAAGTACAGACAGGAAGATACAGACGAGGACACATAGGAAGTACCAGGACGAGACATAATAAGGACAGAGGACACATAAGTAGACGAGAGGACACATAGGAAGTCGACGAGAACACATGAGTACAGAGAGGGACACATAAGTACAGGACGAGGACACATGGAAGTACGACGAGAGGACAAGAAGTACAGACGAGAGACACGGAGTACCAGACGAGAGGACATAGGATACCAGGACGAGGACACAAGGTACGACGGAGGACATAGTACGGACAGGACATAGGATACCAGGAGAGAACATAAGTAGACGAGAGGACACATAGGAAGTACCAGGACGAGGACACATAAATACCAGGACGAGGACACATGAAGTAAGACGAGACACATGGAAGTAGCAGACGAGGACACAAGATACCAGAAGGACACATAGAAGTACAGGACGAGGACATAGAAGTACCAGAGGACATAAAGTAGGAGAGGACAATAGGAGTACAGACGAGAGGACACATAGGAAGTACCAGGAGAGAGGACACATAGGAAGTACCAGGACGAGAGGACACATAGGAAGAAGACGAGAGGACACATAGGAAGTCAAAGACCAGGAAGAGAGGACACATAGGAAGTACCAGGACGAGAGGACACATAGGAAGTACCAGGACGAGAGGACACATAGGAAGTACCAGAGAGAGGACACATGGAGTACAGGACGAGGGCACATAGGAAGTACCAGGACGAGAGGACACATGGAAGTAAGGACGAGAGGACACATAGGAAGTACAGGACGAGAGGACACATAGGAAGTACAGACGAGAGGACACATAGGAAGTACAGGACGAGAGGACACATAGGAAGTACCAGGACGAGACAAGGAGCCAACAGACGAGAGCACATAGAGAAGCACCAACTAGGACATAAGAAACAGACGAGAGGACACAGGATAGGGAAAGGATAGAGAAAAGGAGCAGGACGAGAGGAAAAGGGAGAAGAGAGAGACACATAGGAAGTACCAGGACGAGGACACAAGGAAGTACGGACGAGCACATAGAAGAGCAAGACGAGAGGACACATAGATAGACGAGGACATGAAGTACAAGACGAGAGGACACAAAATACCAGACGAGGAACAAGGCAAGGACAAAGGACAGGACGAGAGGACACATAGGAAGCGAGAGAGGACACATAGGAGTACAAGGACGAGAGGACACATAGGAGTACCAGGATGAGAGGACACATAGGAGTACCAGGAGAGAGGACACATAGGAAGTACCAGGACGAGAGGACACATAGGAAGTACCAGGACGAGGACACATAGGAAGTACAGGACGAGAGGACACATAGGAATACCAAGACGAGAGGACACATAGGAAGTACAGGACGAGAGGACACATAGGAAGTACCAGGACGAGAGGACACATAGGAAGTACCAGGACGAGAGGACACATAGGAAGTACAAGACGAGAGGACACATAGGAAGTACCAGGACGAGAGGACACATAGGAAGTACACAGACGAGAGGACACATAGGAAGTAGCAAGACGAGAGGACACATAGGAAGTAGCAAGAGAGAGGACACATAGGAAGTACCAGACGAGAGGACATATGAGAGCAGGACGAAGGACACACAGGAAGTAGCAGACGAGAGGAACATAGGAAGTACCAGGACGAGAGGACACATAGGAAAGAGAGGAGGACACATAGGAAGTACCAGGAGAGGACACAAGGAGACCAGGAGAAGGACACAAGGAAGTACCAGGACGAGAGGACACATAGGGAGTACCAGGACGAGAGGACACATAGGAAGTACCAGGACGAGAGGACACATAGGAAGTACCGGAACGAGAGGACACATAGGGAGTACCAGGATGAGAGGACACATAGGGAGTACCAGGATGAGAGGACACATAGGAGTACCAGGACGAGAGGACACATAGGAAGTACCAGGACGAAGGGTCACATAGGAAGTACCTGGACGAAGAGACACACATGAAGTACCTGGACGAAGACACACATAGGAAGTACCTGGACGAAGACACACATAGGAAGTACCTGGACGAAGAGACACAGGAAGTACCTGGACGAAGAGACACATAGGAAGTGCCAGGGGGGGGAAGGGAGACACATGTCAGACTTGCACGAGAGGACACACACAGAATTATCATTACCAGTAAATTAACGAGAAAGCCCTAAACCCGAAGAGATCTCACAATTTCAGGAGAATAATTGGTTATAAGATTGACTCCAATTCCTTGGATCAAGAGCTCTCCACTAGTCTCAATGCACACCTTTCGAACAGTGTTACCCTGATAACACGACCCCTCCAGTTAGTTCCTTATCAGCCGGACGTTGGCATGCGTGTCGTCTGGAGGGAGTTTCGGGGGTCAACGCTCCCGCGACCCGGTCCGTGACAAGGCCTCCAGCACTGACAACCTGATTGATCAAGAGGGTATAACAGGATAGTCGAGCAGGATGTCCTCTTTACTGGAGCAGAAGCAGCAGCAGCAGCTGCTGCTGCTGCTGCAGAAGGGTAAGAGGTATGGCACATCTCAATATTTTATCAGCTGAGCTGCAGCCTCAGGGCAGGGAACGCATTTCTTTCACACTTTTTATTATGTATATGGTGTGTGTGTGTGTGTGTGTGTGTGTGTGTGTGTGTGTGTGTGTGTGTGTGTGTGTGCGCTCCTCCCGGTAAGATCAAAATGTCTTACAAGTTCTTGACGTTTACTTTTAAAACACAACGGCTTTAGCGCTTCCCATCAATACAATAATAATAACCATATCAATAAGATTAACATAATAATAATAATAATAACAACAATAATAATAATAATAATAATAATAATAATAATAATAATAATAATAATAATAATAATAATAATAATAATAATAATAATAATAATAATAATAATAATAATAACTGAAGTAACTCCCTCTTTTAATATATACTTTTTCTAAGATTCTTATAAGATTCTTGGCTCCTTGAAAATTCTTAAATGTTCTTTACATTTTTAAATGAGAGAGAGAAAAGAGAAATTTATATCAATCCTGCTTCCATCTCAACTACAACTCCACGACACACGTGTTCTAGCTTCAAGCCACCTAATCAATTACAGGATTAACTGCAGGTGTGTCGCGGACCTGTGTGGGGTCACAGGTTTCTGTCAGATTAGCGAGTCAGGGGGACAGGCAATTTTGGTAGCGACTGCTAGTGGATAAGCGCCCTGTTGTATTCCGAAATGCATCAATATATATATATATATATATATATATATATATATATATATATATATATATATATATATATATATATATATATATATATATATATACACACCCTATCTTACCCTATATCGATACTTGTATTATTCCCGATTTTTACAAATGCAAAAATACTAGTACGGTGGTCGGTACTTAAGACTGACAAATCTTACCAACTCTGTAATGAACTCGTAACAGAGGTAAATCTTACCAACTTTCTGTCTTATTTACACGTAAGACAAGTAAATCTTGCGAACTTTCTGCATTACTAACACACGGGAAACAGGTAAATCTTACCATCTTTCTGCTTTATGAGCGTCTTATAAACCACTGTAACAAGAGCGTCTTATAAACCACTGTAACAAGAGCGTCTTATAAACCACTGTAACAAGAGCGTCTTATAAACCACTGTAACAAGAGCGTCTTATAAACCACTGTAACAAGAGCGTCTTATAAACCACTGTAACAAGAGCGTCTTATAAGCCACTGTAACAAGAGCGTCTTATAAACCACTGTAACAAGAGCGTCTTACAAACTTTCCCACTTAAGAACAAGGAAAAGCGTAAATCTTCTCAGCTTTTCATCTTTTGAAGACGTAAGACAAGGAAGACAGACTAACCAATTTTTAGCCATATGAGCAAGAAGGTTAGGCAAATCTTACAATATTATTTTTGTCTTACGAACTAGTATGACAGGTTAAATTTACAGACGTAAGGCAGCGAAACAACCCAATCCTGAGGGATAATCGTGTAGTGCTAAACGTTTTCTAGTTAAGTTCGGCCACCTTATTTACAGATATTAGGGCTCATGTTTAATAAGCCCGTTTTGGGTTAAATATGCACTTTATAGGTTGTCGAAAAGTTGCCTTTACAACGTCATACATAACTCAGTTTATGACATGATTAGTTGACATGAACATCCCACCACTGCCACCGCAATATCGCTGTTGGAAGGTAACTGTAATAATAATACTATTATAGAAAGTGTTATTTAAGTTGATAACACATGCATTACATAATGACGGCTAATAGTCATTTAGTGGTAATTATTCATGTTCCATTAATCCATCAACATTTGTCATAATAATTGAGGGAGATAATATTTAATAAAAAAAATAATTATTAACAGATCCTTTTCTCCCATCCTTCTGACAACCTATATATAAACAGACCTAATTATAGAGAGTGAGAGGAGAGAGGGAAGCAAAGGCGCGGTTCACAGTGCTACTTTTCTGAAGCCAATTTTCAGACTGGACTTTCAGTCATCTCTATATACACTCTATCCGAAGTTCCATTCCCAGTGAGTCAACATTAGTACTTCTGAATCATGTTTCATTCCTATTTAAACCATATTACCGGGAGAAAACCCAAGTCGTTCCATAGGAAGGCAGCAACACTAGTCTGGTCTCTGTCATTACTGTATGGAGAGTGTCTCCTCAAATTGGTTGATTAATTAGGCTTAAAGCCTACCTACACACGAGGATCATTAAGACTTTATGCTTCCTGTTCACAACCTGTCACGAAGAATTTAATCCAAAATATGGACGTATTGGGATTAAAGTTAACTATGTGCCTACTCTCCTCACTATACTCACTCCCTATTTATATCCAGAGGTCAACTGATTGCCGCCCCACATAATGCTTATCACCTCAATTTTAATTCGTATTCAGTGCGACCTCAAAACGAAGAAATATTCCTTAATACTGTCTAAGATCTCTGTATAATTTACTAACTTCGACCTCTATAAAAATCCAATTAGCTTTGGTTTAACCTTCGTGGATACATTAAATTCAAAATATTATCCAATTTGCTTATGGATATTAATCTAGTTTTACACTATCTTCTTTTACAAAGAAAACACAGCATTAATCTTTTTATCAAATAATCCGGAGTTCTTGTCTCACCCTCAGAGCAGAATAATAAATAATTAAAGAAAGAAAAAGGGCAAAGAAAAACTGAGAATTAGAAAAGAAAATCTAAATATTTTAAAACTGAATTATAGTCACTGGAAATTTTGTCAGAAAAGGAAAAATAAATTTCTGTTTATCACCAATATGAATAAAAGCATTTTTGGGATTTATTACGAATATCTATGTATATCTAAACCCTTTTCGGTCAATACATAAATAACCCCCATATAAGAGATTGAAACTTATGACGATGTTTCGATCCTATCTGGAACATTAACTGTCACACAGAAACGTGTAAGAAGGAAGCCAGAATATATATGAGAGAGGGGGGGGCAGGAAGTAGAACAAGAGTGGGTAGTAGTGGTGAAGTAGTAGTAGTAATAGTAACAGTAGTAATAGTAGTAGTAGTAATAGTAGAGGTAGTAATAGTTGTGGTAGTAGTAATTATTTGTGTATCCTTCTAGTCACAGTTTTGTGCCCTTTTATTCCCTTTTGGGTCACCGAGGCTCGATCCAACGTTCCCTAATCGTAGTCCGATCTGTGACTACTCCAGCTGCTGATGGTCACTCCTATGTATATCGCATTTACAAACACATACACAGTATACATGCGCACACCCACAATTCATTAGGTTTAAGACCTGTAGAGTGGATGAAGGTCATTTCAGTAGCAATTCACATATTCATTTCCAGTCAATAATATTTTAACACCTCAATAGATATTAAAGTAAACTTTGTGTACTCAGAAATGCAAACTTTTCAGCGTATACACACTTAAAAACACACCTTTCATTATGTTCAGACCTGGAGACAAACTCAGGACATTAATTGATCTGTATATTTCGACGCCCTTCTGGGAGGTTGAAATATACAGATCAATTAATTTCTTTAGTTTGTCTCCAGGTCGGTTATTAGTTATTCACATTTCATTATATATAAACAGAGTGGATCGAGATGATGTATCACAAATTGAGGTAATGTATTTATTTGAATTTTATATATAATTATTGTCAGCAAAATATGTTGAAGATAGACTGATAATCCGTACACAGGAAAGAGAACCCCGTGATGACTGTAAGGCAACCACCACAGCTTCTGGGTATCTTATTACGTAGGATTAAACGAGATATCGCAGTGGGGTCTCGGCTACAAGATGCTAGCGCACTCAGCTCACACATTGACGTCCGGAGATCGATTCCCCGGTACGGCTGGAAAACATTAGAGACGTGTTTCCATCAGACACCTGTTGTCTATTTTCACCCATCAGTATAAAATGGGTACCTGGGTGTTAGTGGACTGGTGTGGGTCGCATCCTGGGACAAAACTGACCTAATTTGCTAGAAATGCTCTGCATAACAAGCGGCTTTCTATATAGTATTATGTCATTGATGTCAGATATGGTCTGTATACCTTGTACATGTAGAAATAAAGTTATAATTGTATAATTATGATATATATAATTTAATTATAGAAGGTGAATTAGTGGTGGTGTTTCGATCGTTAGAAAACGGGAAAGTGTCTTGAGACAAGGCTCTTTATCAAGTGAAATTCAAGAGTCGTTGAGTGGTGGTACGAAGCGAATATGACTGGTAATTATTGCTAATTAACTGTTAATGTTAGTGAGGTAGACTTTAGAAGGGATAATGGGGTGGAATAATGGGCTGTGATAATGAAGTTTTCCTAATGATGGAGCAATGCAATAACATACCTATACACTAGATGTGTTTTGATTGTGCGCAATTTGCGAAGAACATTCCCATATCCCTTAAGCCCAGCCCCATCTACCTTAATGCACTCAGAAGAAATAACTCAGAGGCGTAAATTTATGAAGCAATTAAATACCAGCAATGAAAACCAGAGGCCAATCAGAAGAGGCAGTCATATACCTGGAGAGGGTTTCGGAGGTCAACGCCGCCGTGGCCCGGTCTGAGACCAGGCCTCATGGATGGTATCAAATGAAAATTAATATCCTGATTTCTGGAATAAAATGGCAAACTGGGAGCCCAAAAATAATTGGAACCTTCTAATAAGAAACACCAGTTTCAAAAATTTAATCTCAACCAAGAGAATCATTGTCCAGTTATCGTACAAAGATAACTCCACCAACACAATAACTTAAAAAAAATAAGACATGTGCAACATCTGAGTATCTTTATTTTAAACGTTTCACCATTCAAATTCAAGGACATAATTACAAATTCAAGGACATAATTACAAATTCAAGGACATAATTACAAATTCAAGGACATAATGGGAAGACGATAGAAGTATACACACAAAACGTGATAATCAGTCCCCTCACAACCATACACAAATTTTGGTAGTACTATGCTCTGGTACTTTCCTACTTTTTTATACATCCATTGACAGATTATTCTCTTTCAATTGACGCATCAACACTGATAACTTGCTGTGCTACTTCGGGTTCAAGTCGTCTTTGATACACCCATCTGCCGGAAGATGGTTGTTCTCATAAACGAAATTTAGGAATTATGTTTCCTCTAATCCATTTCCTTGGAGTTGGAGAGTATGGGACTCTCACTCTCGCCAGTATTATCTAATCTGTATATGGTGTATAATGAAGCCAAGTTAATGAAAGTCGTCAAAACTCCCGGAAAAGACGAGAGAGAGAGAGATGTGGATCACATTGTCTCTGTCTCCACCAATGATTGGAGTAGTTTCTCCACATTTATCAACAAATTAAATCATATAATTCATTCCATCAGTATATTATTATTACTCATTATTATTATTATTATTATTTGTTATCAGTCTTCATAGGGAAGCACCCATGGGGGTCACAACTCATTTTCTTCTCTCTCTCTCTCTCTCTCTCTCTCTCTCTCTCTCTCTCTCTCTCTCTCTCTCTCTCTCTCTCGTCCACCTCTTTACTCCCGAGGTCCACTTAGTCTCGACAAATCCCTATCTTCTCCTAAGTAACTGACACCAGAAATCCCTACAGAATGAAGCAATTTATCTCTCCATCACCCGAGGAGCCGGGATGAACCTGGCCAAGCCTCAGGGCAGCCGAGGCTGGATACACTAAATGCATTTCAAGACCAGTGAAGGGCGGAGATCTACCAGGTAACACCCACCACCAGCAGGTTCCAGACGACCCCACGTTCACCCTGAAGCAAGTTTTACGCCTTTTTCTCTGTCACATGAAAGGCTTCAACGGCTGGAAACAGGTCACAATTCTATCCTGAAGGCTTAGGGACTGATAACCTTAAATTGCTTTTTCCATGTCTTAGTTTATTCTTTAAATTGGACTGATAAAAACCACTAGTTGAAGATCATTTACCACAATAGATACCCAAGAGTTGCACATACGTCTTATTAATCTATCCTGATGGTATTGCAATGGTCCAGTTAAATCTTGAGTTTGAAATTGATTAGTAGGGAACATAAATATTGAAGACTTAATGTAGAAGTTGCCTACAAATACTTTAATACCATCACATTGTATGTTTACTCGGCTTTGCAGAGCTCTAAGTAAATGAGTCAAGTTTTTCTAACTTAATTCATACATCAATTAGATGTGCATTTCATAGTCTACAGTCTCTCTCTATGAAATTTCATCAATATTCTTGGTTGCATTAATGTGATGGAAGCTGAGCAACCACTTCCTGAGAAGCAACGTTCAATGAAAACAATTGTACCCTATCCATTGTAGATATTTCTTGCAATCTCTCGATCGCTAGATGCAAGAGATTTGCAAAAGTGTGCAAATATTTAAGCGCAAACAATATTGTTTGCACTTACTTTCTGCCATAACCATTTTTCCTTAACCATCTCCCAGCATTGCGCCATCACAAGTCCTAGACAATGTTTGCTAAAGCCCTCGGCTTCTCTACTACCCATTGTTTCTGCCTCAATAGAGAATTTTTCACTTACATTTTCGACTTTGTGTTGAGAGGCATCATCCTGACTTCACATAAGTTGTCACCATTTCCTCGAGACAGTCCATTTCCTTTGTACAAGATTGTTCAGAGTTTAAAGTGGTTAGGGGTGTGTGTGTGTGGAGCAAAGTACTCCCAATCAAATTCTGTCTTCTCCACCTGCCAGGTCAGCAGGTATTAGTCACACGGGCATCTTTCGATGGTGCCATCAACATCGATTTTTTAAGACTAGTGTGCCATGGGGTCGAGTTCCAGCACTTCTGCGATTTATTTGCCTCCCACATTGAGTAACTAGTGGTCGACTGGCTCACCCACAGCTTCCAGTCTAGTTGCAAGTGAGAATGGATCTCCCAGAGCATTAAGTTCGGCCACATGTTTGGTGGTAAGCTGAGTGGTGGCTCCACGAGTGACGGCAAATGTATTCGACTCTTCCACATAAGCAAGAAGGAGCACTGCAGCAGGCCTACTGGCCCACTGCTAGGCACAGTCCAAGTCAGTGTATCAGGCAGACTGGTGGCTCTATGTGCTAGCTGCGGTGGCTGCCTCATTTACAACTTTCCATGCGGTTGAAGGGTGACTGATGTCACCAAAAGAGTTATCAAGGGTGATTGCCTCACCCACAACCTCCAGTGATGTGGTCACAGGTATGGGAGCAATAGGATGACTGGTACCACCCTGGATTCACATTAACAGACTGGTAACTGGATCAGATAGAAGGTTAATCGAGTTATTTTTACAGCTATTGTGTTGAACTTATACTTCAGTTGTCTGACATTTAACATACCTATAGTAAAAATTCAGTAAGATTTATGGAGATCGAACCTTAAACACAACAATAGAGATTGTGGATACCCCCATAACCATTCACGACATTTAGTAATAATGGCCGAATGGTAGAAAAAGGTCCTGCAGAGTGAATTGTTGCCACAAAATGTCACAATAGTTGCATCTGTGTCCTTTACCTAACATTCGAGACATCACGAGAACCTTCACTGCCCATATAGGAAGCCAAGGCTGCAGGACTCTACAACATTGTCTGTAGTGATACGAGGTTATATCGGTGATAGTATTCTTCCCATACGTCAAAAAAGAACACAAATAAGCCTGTAAAATAATCGTTGTGTTAACGAAAAAGGCACAATATCGTTACCACCACCTCCTCTCTCCATGTGTGGACGAAGCCAGGCTACTGTCTCAAGAAAATGACAAGGTTAATCGTAGGTGTTTGGAGTCATCTGCAGTCACACTAAATATCATAAAACATAACACTGGTGTGTTCACTTTGGCAAATCCCACAACACCTCTCAACTTGGAAGAAAAGAAGTCATTGGACAGTAGGCCTCTTGCAGTGCCTCTGACCATCATCCCTTCCAACTTATATTGCTCCAAACTATTTATGAAAGCTGTACCTGACCGCCCACCCCCAGGACGCTCTATGTAAGCTGTAACTTCTTGTTCTATGCAGTTGATAAAGACCACTCAAGAAGTATTTCCTGACATCCTTATGACGCATCTGTGTTTTTTAACTTCTGTCTGAGTCGTCGTTCCTGAGCCCTGACCACCACTGCCAATTCCTTTCAGTATTTTGTATACATTGTAACATGAAAACATAGTAACACTAAAAATTAAACCGTTAACCACTAAACAGTTTATCCATAAATATTAAAAATGTTAAGTAATTGTTAAGTACCAAAAATAACTTTTTTTTTCACTATTTTACTAATGACACATATCCTTAACTGCTAACAAAACCTTAACTAGGAAACATTTATTCTTTACTACAAACAGTTATATCCAGAACTGATTTTTTACCCTAAACCACTAACAAATATACTCTTTTTCAATATATACATATACCTAGCTATGAAAAATTCACCCTAAAGTAGCCAAAATATTTTAGGATGAAACAAGTGGGGTTTAGATTATTTCTATAGTCTCTAAGTTATCATTATTTGACATGTGTATTCTCTTTCTCCCACCTTCACTTCTTCTTTACCTAATTTCATATTTCTTCTCTCCAGTCTACTTCACATCCTCTAAGACTTTCGGCTACTACTTTATCAAATAAACCTTACACATTAATTATCTTCCTCTTCCTCTCTTCCTTCCTCTCTTTATCTCTCTCTCTCTCGCTCGCGCTCTCTTTCTCGGTCTCTCTCTTTCTCTATATATTACCATTATGAACATAAAATGTTGATGTCATGATGACATGGAAATTATTTATTAGAATGAAATTACACGTAAACAGTAATTTTCTCTCACTAATCAATTTCTCTATTTAGTAGGATTACTGATTTACTGTATACACACAACACACACACTCCTATAATTTTTTTAACACATGGACAGTCTCCCACCAAGGCAGGGTGGCCCGAAAAAGAAAAACTTTCATCATTCACTCCATCACTGTTTTGCCAGAGGCGTGCTTACACTACAGTTATAAAACTGCAACATTAACACCCCTCCTTCAGAGTGCCGGCACTGTACTTCCCATCTCCAGGAATCAAGTCCCGCACGCCGGTTTCCCTGACTCCATAAATATCAACTTGCTTACACTCCAACAGCACGTCAAGTCCTAAAAACCATTGTCTCCACGTTCACGCATGCTTGCTGGAAGTCCAAGCCCCTCGCACACAAAACCTCCTTTACCCTCTCCCTCCAACCTTTCCTAGGCCTCTAAATATGTCTTCATGAAAAAGTGAACTGAATATAGTATACTATAATCCATATGATTTAAATATACACATATATAATGAATATTGTACTGATATTTTTTTAGTATTTATGTAAAATACGCGTCGATATATATATATATATATATATATATATATATATATATATATATATATATATATATATTATATATATATATATATATATATATATATATATATATATCAATAACACTGCGACTAGCCAAGGATTCGAACTCATGTTGTTTTAGCCTGCCTCATGGTGAGCGAAACCACTGACGCTCTAACCCACAGGACCACCAAATCCTACAAGGCGGCCAAGACATGGGCTCGAATCCTTGGTTAATCCAGTGATGTTATTGATCAATATATATATATATATATATATATATATATGCAAGAAAACCACTATGAAAAATAGAAGAACCAAGCTTTCGTGACCTCATTATCAAAGGCTATAACAGGAAACATGACAGAAGGGCTTATATAAGGGCGAGACTAACTACAGTCACATCAATAAATCAATAAAAATATATATATATATATATATATATATATATATATATATATATATATATATATATATATATATATATATATATATATATATATATGCTTCGATTTTGATTTAAATAGCAACTCTCTTTTTGCTGTATAAGACAAGCGAAAATTTGTATATGCAATAATTTCGCAAAAATCATTCTGAACCTAACGAAAAAAATATATTTCATTGTGTTTATTATTAAATTATTATAAACTTACCTAAAATATGTTTAGTTGGATTAGGCTAAATTAAATTGCGCTTGTCATAATAAGGTTAGGTAAATTTTCTAAGGTTCTTTTGGTACAAAATTATTAATTTTTACATTAGCATAAATGAAAAAATACATACATCTTTAAATGTATAAGAAAAACTCTTAGAAAGCAGTTAATTTTAAACGAGTTCTTGCTAATTGACCAATTTTACCTATTCGGCACATTATATATGAAACCACGGGGTAGTTGAATGATAGTTCTAGTCTTTTCGTGTCGTAATCAACACACAAGGAGCTCGCATTGTGCAGAAAATAGGATGAAATCGAAGCAAACACGTTCAAAAGGGAAGCATTTTTTGCTAGAATCATTCTAGTATACTGGTAACACCCATAGTTCAATTTACATTCCCACTTTCGCTGCCTGCAGCTACAATAACACTTAACTCTTTACCATTAACTAGTGACACAGAAGCACGAAGCGAAGGGAGCTTCCTTCCATTTCCTTCCCTTGTTTTCGCACGACTAAGGGTCCAACTCACGACTTTCATTCTATGTTATAATTATTTGTATATTGTTCCAGTCACATTATTGTGCCTTTTTAATTCTTTTTATGAGTTGTTCACCTGTCCTTTACAAATCTTCAACGCTCACACAATATCCCCTCAACTCAATCCCAGGCGGAGATAATGGTATTTGAACCATAACGAGAACCATGTCTTCTAATAATGACCTAGTGAAAACTTTGCCTGTTACATAGTCCCTATATACTAACCTACACAAAATTCATCAATAACACTGAAGCAGATTATTACTAGCTCCTTAACCACTTGCAAAATAACAAGACTATTTTTATCATTATTAATTTATGAAAGCCAAACCCATGAAAATAATAAAATATATTTTTATTTAAAAAAAAAATTATTGCCAAAAACTTAGCAAAATCACAAATGTTGCCAAAACCTTTCTATTTAACTATCTAAATTTTGTTCAGAACCACATTATGAGCATCAGAAAACCCTTCTAGTATGTAATCGTATTTTCGAAACAGATAGAGGTCGTCTGTGATCTCTAATGATTATAATCATTACCATATTTTTAAAGGGGTGGACCGGTAAGCTAGCGGAAGGCTTCGGTCAGATGACCAAAAGCTCCAGTTTAGGGTCATAAAATGACTAAAACCCGCGTCAGGAAACACTTGTCCTGTTTCCTGACAAAGCTTACACATCTCCCATTAACCCTCACAGTTGTTACCTATAACACTCACCAGTACTGTCTTGCAACGTACTCTGATCTTCATAGAATAGCCTAGTCAAACATGATGACTTACAATCCCTTTCCTATGAAAATGCTAAATAAACAAACATCTGGACAACACAAATCTGGCATCCTAGTAAATATTTATCAGATACTCTTAGTAAACTAGTACAACTACTTAGATACTATATATTTTAATAAACGATAAATAAATTCAATACTTTTAGGCTACATTACTCCAGTGGTTCGCAACACTGGCTCACTATAGTACAGCTCCGTGAGATGATAAATAAGGACTCACAATTCCTTCGAAAGGACTTTTATTTCCGTTTATTCACAAATCATTGCTTTGTCTTTTCATCCTCACACGGTAATTATTAATGGTTTTGCGAATCAAATTCCTCTCCACCTAACAAGTGGCCCATAATCTTCCGTTTATCATAGAGAGACAATTTTTAACTATCTCTTATACAGTTTTTATCTACGGCAGATATCCATCTATGCTTCCGCAAAACTTGGTTGATTTTCCACTCCAATACGAAGTCAGTTTTGCTGTCAATCCAGCACTCAACTTGGTGCTTCTGATTCGTGACGATTTCATCTCCTCTGTTACTTACGAATCTTTGACTTATGGAGACTTCGAGAGACTCTCTTGCACAATCACAATCGAGCACACGGAAGATCAACATAATTTTATCACCTAAATGCACTAGTGGATTTGTGAAGATATATTCATTTTTCGATGCATTTGATTGTGCATAATAAAATTGCACTCCTGGGCCAACGACATGGTCGAGAGACAGTGCCTAGTCAGTCTTCACAACGACATATACCTCAAACATCAAAGTTTCTAGCCTGCGTGATAGTAACGTTGATATTTCGTCAACGGTAATGTACAGAAGGCAGCCGTTGTGCTAATACAATCTGTCATATTCGTCAAACACAGCCTGATCTTACTCGCTGAATTTCGGCTTGTTGGCTGTTGACATTATCAGCAGGATATCTAAGGGAATGCATCTCTCCTGAAAGACATTTATTACTTATTGACTTTTGTCGTTGCCGATTAATATTCCCTTTCTAATGCAGCCTTGTTTATTTATCGTCTGTATAAATTCTCGTGTTTTCTCAGCCATTTCTTCCTAGGTCAGGCTCGTACTAGCGTTCCTCTTCTAATGCGAAAGTTTTCGGGTGATGTTAATTAACTCTTACTTCGTGAAGATGACGTTATTGTGATCCGTTATGTGAGTCAGGTTTGAGTCACCATAAAGCACCAAGCCAAACTTTAGAAACTGACGCTCATTTTCAGCACTTTCCGTTAAAGCCTTTTTAAGTTGAAAGGATAGAGAAAAATCCAGTAAATTTTCTTGAAGAATAATCAAAACAATCTGGATAGTTTTCACGTTTCTTGGGTAGTAATCATCAGTAATAACTGGAAGTGTTTGATCATAATGTAAGAGGACTCCTACATGGGGTGGTGGTGTTTCTGGTGTGCTGTTAAGTAGTGTCACTGTACTCAGATATTGACATTTACTCGACTCGAACCTCACATCTCCGCCATCGCTTTCGCAATCATAGTCTTCCAGATCGATGTTTGTTCTGCCTGATTTTTTATCTTCCTGGTCTGTGTCTATATCAGAAAGAGAGTACTTTTCACTGTCTTCTTCAGTCTTCCGTTCAGCTCGACGTGACTGGGGAAGGAAGCAGCTGTCATCGTCCGAATCTTCTCCATCAAAATCGCAACTTTCTTTCTTCTCGGGGGTGAAAACCAGCTCAATAACGGTCCCATCGAAGACCATCTTCATTATCCCCTGTGACTCAAGCGCCACCAGGAAGCTGGCAAGCCTTACCGTGAACTTCCTTAGTGTCGTACCGTTCCGCTTCCCCCATTTAACTTTTACGATATCGTTAGGGCTTCTTCCTTTTAAGAAGCTCAGATTTCTAAACTAAATCCTGAGGTCCTAAGTGAGGTGTCCACCCGTACTGTTTATCCAAGAACTTTCCTGCAAGTCAAAGGAAAACATAGGGATGGTTTTTCCTTGAACCCACGGAAGACAAGATGTTTTCCTTTCTTGTAAATATAAATAAACGCGCTAGGGCAGCCTTGCAGCCTTTGGGACACTGATAGACCCTCCTACTTGCGTGTATCCGTCACTTAGTGTTGTACACTCATGCATCATTGTAAATACGGCTGAAACACTTACAAATTTACTTTTGCCAGTTAGATAAATGTAAATACATAGGTTTCAATTAACGAAATAAACTTGGTATGCTAAATTTGCATAAATGAGGTAAGGTAGAATACTGAGGATATACCAGTGTGTTTTATTAGTCAAGAAACATTAATGTATCCTGACACATGAATTAGGACACTTGTGTTATGTATCCTGAAATGTGTAGTGGATATCCAGACACATGTGATGTGCATCCTAACAAAGGTTTTATGTATATGGATATGTGCATTATGTATTGTGAGGCGTTCTTTATGGTGGTAGTGTTGATAGTACTATTGATGGTGGTAGTGTTGACAGTACTAGTGATGGTGGTAGTGTTGACAGTACTAGTGATGGTGGTAGTGTTGACAGTACTAGTGATTGTGGTAGTGTTGATAGTACTAGTGATGGTGGTAGTGTTGACATTACTAGTGATGATGGTAGTGTTGACAGTACTAGTGATGATGGTAGTGTTGTCAGTAGTAGTGATGGTGGTAGTGTTGACAGTACTAGTGATGATGGTAGTGTTGACAGTACTAGTGATGATGGTAGTGTTGACAGTACTAGTGATGGTGGTAGTGTTGACAGTACTAGTGATGGTGGTAGTGTTGACAGTACTAGTGATGATGGTAGTGTTTACAGTACTAGTGATTGTGGTAATGTTGATAGTACTAGTGATGGTGGTAGTGTTGACAGTACTAGTGATGATGGTAGTGTTGACAGTACTAGTGATGGTGGTAGTGTTGACAGTACTAGTGATGATGGTAGTGTTGACAGTACTAGTGATGATGGTAGTGTTGTCAGTAGTAGTGATGGTGGTAGTGTTGACAGTACTAGTGATGATGGTAGTGTTGACAGTACTAGTGATGATGGTAGTGTTGTTAGTACTAGTGATGGTGGTAGTGTTGACAGTACTAGTGATGGTGGTAGTGTTGACAGTACTAGTGATGATGGTAGTGTTGACAGTACTAGTGATGGTGGTAGTGTTGACAGTACTAGTGATGATGGTAGTGTTGACAGTACTAGTGATGGTGGTAGTGTTGACAGTAGTAGTGATGGTGGTAGTGTTGACAGTAGTAGTGATGATGGTAGTGTTGACAGTACTAGTGATGGTGGTAGTGTTGACAGTAGTGATGATGGTGGTAGTGTTGACAGTACTAGTGATAGTGGTAATGTTGACAGTAGTAGTGATGGTGGTAGTGTTGACAGTAGTAGTGATGGTGGTAGTGTTGACAGTACTAGTGATGATGGTAGTGTTGACAGTAGTAGTGATGGTGGTAGTGTTGACAGTACTAGTGATGATGGTAGTGTTGACAGTAGTAGTGATGATGGTAGTGTTGAGAGTAGTAGTGATGGTGGTAGTGTTGACAGTAGTAGTGATGATGGTAGTGTTGACAGTAATAGTGATTGTGGTAGTGTTGACAGTACTAGTGATTGTGGTAGTGTTGACAGTAATAGTGATGGTGGTAGTGTTGACAGTACTAGTGATTGTGGTAGTGTTGACAGTAATAGTGATGATGGTAGTGTTGACAGTACTAGTGATGGTGGTAGTGTTGACAGTACTAGTGATTGTGGTAGTGTTGACAGTAAAAGTGATGGTGGTAGTGTTGACAGTACTAGTGATTGTGGTAGTGTTGACAGTAGTGATGATGGTAGTGTTGACAGTACTAGTGATGGTGGTAGTGTTGACAGTACTAGTGATTGTGGTAGTGTTGACAGTACTAGTGATTGTGGTAGTGTTGACAGTACTAGTGATGATGGTAGTGTTGACAGTAGTAGTGATGATGGTAGTGTTGACAGTAATAGTGATGATGGTAGTGTTGACAGTACTAGTGATGATGGTAGTGTTGACAGTGGTAGTGATGGTGGTAGTGTTGACAGTAGTAGTAATGGTGGTAGTGTTGACAGTAGTAGTGATGGTGGTAGTGTTGATAGTACTAGTGATTGAGGTAGTGTTGACAGTGGTGATGATAATGTTGACAGTAGTGGTGATGGTGGTAGTGTTGACAGTAGTAGTGATGGTGGTAGTGTTGACAGTAGTAGTGATCATGGTAGTGTTGACAGTAGTGATGATGGTAGCGATAATGGTGTTAACAGTAGTGATGGTTGTAACGGTGGTAGTGTTGACAGTACTAGTGATGGTGGTAGTGTTGACAGTAGTAGTGATAGTGGTAGTGTTGACAGTAGTAGTGATAGTGGTAGTGTTGATAGTACTAGTGATTGAGGTAGTGTTGACAGTGGTGATGATAATGTTGACAGTAGTGGTGATGGAGGTAGTGTTGACAGTAGTAGTGATGGTGGTAGTGTTGACAGTAGTAGTGATCATGGTAGTGTTGACAGTAGTGGTGGTGGTAATGTTGACAGTAATAGTGATGGTGGTAGTGTTGACAGTACTAGTGATTGTGGTAGTGTTGACAGTAGTGATGATGGTAGTGTTGACAGTACTAGTGATGGTGGTAGTGTTGACAGTACTAGTGATTGTGGTAGTGTTGACAGTACTAGTGATTGTGGTAGTGTTGACAGTACTAGTGATGATGGTAGTGTTGACAGTAGTGATGATGGTAGCGATAATTGTGTTAACAGTAGTGATGGTTGTGATGGTGGTAGTGTTGACAGTAGTAGTGATGGTGGTAGTGTTGACAGTACTAGTGATTGTGGTAGTGTTGACAGTAGTAGTGATCATGGTAGTGTTGACAGTAGTGGTGATGGTAGCGATAATGGTGTTAACAGTAGTGATGGTTGTAACGATGGTAGTGTTGACAGTACTAGTGATGGTGGTAGTGTTGACAGTAGTAGTGATGGTGGTAGTGTTGACAGTAGTAGTGATAGTGGTAGTGTTGATAGTACTAGTGATTGAGGTAGTGTTGACAGTGGTGATGATAATGTTGACAGTAGTGATGGTGGTAGTGTTGACAGTAGTAGTGATGGTGGTAGTGTTGACAGTAGTAGTGATCATGGTAGTGTTGACAGTAGTGGTGGTGGTAATGTTGACAGTAGTAGTGATGGTGGTAGTGTTGACAGTAGTAGTGATGGTGGTAGTGTTGACAGTACTAGTGATTGTGGTAGTGTTGACAGTAATAGTGATGATGGTAATGTTGACAGTACTAGTGATTGTGGTAGTGTTGACAGTAGTAGGATGATGGTAGTGTTGACAGTAGTAGTGATGATGGTAGTGTTGACAGTACTAGTGATTCTGGTAGTGTTGACAGTAGTAGTGATCATGGTAGTGTTGACAGTAGTAGTGATCATGGTAGTGTTGACAGTAGTGGTGGTGGTAATGTTGACAGTAGTAGTGATGGTGGTAGTGTTGACAGTAGTAGTGATGGTGGTAGTGTTGACAGTAGTAGTGATGGTGATAGTGTTGACAGTACTAGTGATGGTGGTAGTGTTGACAGTAATAGTAATGATGGTAGTGTTGACACTACTAGTGATTGTGGTAGTGTTGACAGTAGTTGTGATGATGGTTGTGTTGACAGTGATGATGATAATGTTGACAGTAGTAACGATGGTGGTAGTGTTGACAGTAGTGATGATAGTGCTAACATTAGGATTATGGTAGTTTTAGAAGTGATGATGGTGATGGTAGTAGTAGGATGGCGATAGCCGAAGTGATGATAGTAGTACTAGCAATAGTGATTTTTGTAGTAATGGAAACAGTGATTTTAGCAGTACAGTGACAACAGTAGTGCTGGTAGTACTAACAACTAGGTACTATTAAAAATTCTTAGGTATACCATCACCACCCCCAGGATGATACCCACCACAGTCGACTGTCACCCAAATAATCTGCACTTTATAAATGGATACATCAGTTCCTTCCATTAAAGTTTATAGAGATACATAAATTTATCAACTAGAAAAAAAAAATACCTGTATTGAAAATCTTCCGTATTTAATTTGCATGCTACGTCAAAGGGACGCATCTGTTAAAAGAAAATTAATCTTTTCCACAACTCTTAAAACCGAGCCAATATTTTCTCGTTAGATATGCATCAAACTCGGGCATGAAGCAGTGTATTTCATACAAACATATTTCTTTTTCACGCTGTACTAAATATCCTGGATTTTTTTGTGATCTTACGTTGATAAAATAGAGTTTTGACCGCCTCATTGAGGACATCTTTCAGTTCTTCGGACATTCTTTTAATTTCTGGTTCATGCGAAGTAGAGAGCTTTTATGCTCAAAATGGGGGGTTATATATTTTATGTACCATAGTATTTTTCCTGCTATTACTGCAGCGTCCTCAGAAATCACTCCCTACGTAATTAAAAGACTGGGCAGACGGTGCAACATGCACCTAGTGAAAGGGGCTCCATTAGAAAACTAAGAGAAAACACAATAAGTGTCCGGGGGCCAACTTAAATTACCAATACACCATTGGCTACCTTCAAGAGGGAGCAGGACAGATACCTGAGTCAGTAGCCAATCAGCCGGGCTGTGGTTCGTACGTTGGACTTCGTACGGCCAGCAGTAACAGCCTTGATCCACCGGGAAGCCAGGTCAAGGACTGGGCCGCGGTGTCATATAAGGGGAGGGGGGGTTAATGAACGAGAAGAGGTAATAATATTGGGAATAAGAGGATAAGGAAGTAGAGGCAGGAGTGAGAGGGAAGGAGGTAGGTGGGCAATGTGACAGGTCAATGACAGTATCGGTAAGCAATGTGAGGTCACCCACCACCACTTCTCACTACCACTACACTACTCACTGCCGAACAAATCAAATAATACAAAGAATAAATAGCAGGAACAGTGAATATACTGTTCTACTCAAACACAAATTTATTAATTCCTTGTACAGTAATATAATTGGGAACAGAACACAATTGGATTTAGATAAGTGTGTGATTGTACACAAGCAGTGAGATAAGGAATACAATTAACTGACGAAATAGAATATTTTCTTACAATATAATTTCAGTGTACAGTTCAACAAAAGAACCAAGTTACACACACTAGCTCCGGGTCCCAAGACCCACACTATCGACAGCTATTTTCCCAGAGCTCTCTGCAACCAGCAGGAGTAGAACTTCAATTCTTTCCCAGAGACTCCAGCTCCTTGCCCAGAGCTCTGCACACAGGCCAGAGCTCCGCCAGAATCTCCTCTCTAGCTGTTCCATGAGCTTATATTGCCTTTTCTGCAACCCCCCTTAACCCCAGGTTTTGGGGGTCACTCTCCATGAGGGGTATACCAGTGTTTTCACACCAAAGGTAGATTTCTCGAACAATGAGACCGAAGGCGCCAGGAGTGTTCCCTGCGGTATCACACCTTCCTGAAAAGGCTGGGTGTGGCACTTAACGCGTGGCTGATCAGGTCTACCTTCCTACCACACAGCGGGGGCGGTGACCCCCGGAACACCCTTCAGGTATACTGGACGAGGATTACCTAGATATTTCAGGTTTTTTCTACCACCGGGTTTTTCAAATTTAATATTTCTTTACCAAGGATTTAGCTAGCTATAGACTTGGAAATAAGTATATTGTTTTCAACCGAATATTCATGAATACAATGCATAAACACAAGAGGTAATATAAATACAAAAATACATAAAACCTACACTAGTATTTTTGTGACTGAATTCATGACCAGATATGAAGGTGTAACAAGTTAATTACCACCCTAACTTGCCTACCTGTCAAACCTTTGGGGCCCCAGTCTCTGGACCCATTATGTGGGTCATTAAGGTTTTCATTAGAGAAAAGTAAGGTCAATCGTGTCGTCAGTTATGTGGGCGGAATTAGTTCTAGTTAACCTAAATTTAATACAACCAACTAATAGTTCGTGACACTAACTAGCGGGACTCTAAATTACTAATGAACTCAGTGAAGTGAATGAGTGCCACGGTCATATCTGGCACTCTCAAACGACTTAACTGCAATATCATCAAGGTAAGCTGTGTAATTCAGGTGCTTTGGATTGATCTTTATTTTGCAAGCTAATTATTCTGTTGTGTCGAGTAATTACATAACGAACCAACAGAAGTCAACAAGCGTGGACTTTCAGATCTACATGGTAGGTATAATTAAAATAATTAATTAGGAACACTACATCTATTTTACACATAAAATGTGATACCATTTAGGTCACGTACCAAGGCTGGTATGGATTCAGACATTATACTAGTAATTAAAAGTTGTGTATTTCTCAGTGTTTACCAGATCGTGGGAGTGAATCCCAACAGTTTCTGTTAGGCTCAGAAGACAGAACTTTCTAATTCTGAGATAGTGTTGTTGTTCCGCTCAATTTCTCGATTCAAGGTAGGTGCCTAGATGCTAGGGAAGCGCTCTTTTCCCAAGGAAGTGGAGCTATCCTTCAATTTCTTGGCTCAAACTTAATCACCCCTACGGGGTTAATTTCCCAAGATAATACTACCAATAACAACAATCTGCTCTATTTCTATCTTATCACTTATTTCTTCCATTTTTTACTGTTTTCCATCTTCCTTTCATTCACTAGCTCTTCAACATTTTATTGAGGCAGTAATGGACGAAGACTGCTCGCAACATTAGCCTGCAATAGTGGACAATTCCGTGGCAAACTGCCTTCAGTCTGTCAATAAACGCTGGGATATGCCGACCGTGTGGTAAGAGATTCTATCATCTGGTTCAGTACGCGGAAATCAGGTCTGGAATGTTGTGTATGTGAGGCGTATTTGTTTGTGGGAGGGGGTGGATGAGAGTGAGTGTACTCACCTAATTGTGGTTGCATGGGTCGAGACTCAGCTCCTGGCCCCGCCTCTTCACTGATCGCTACTGGGTCCCCTCTCTCCCTGCTCCTTGAGCTTTATCATACCTCGTCTTAAAGCTATGTATGGTTCCTGCCTCCACTACATCACTTGCTAGACTATTCCACTTCCTGACTACTCTATGGCTGAAGAAATACTTCCTAACATCCCTTTGACTCATCTGAGTCAAAGGTAGGTAGGTGTGTCTGTGTGTGTACTCACCTATTTGTACTCACCTATTTGTGGTTGCAGGGGTCGATTCATAGCTCCTGGCCCCGCCTCTTCACTGATTGCTACTAGGTCCTCTCTCTCCCTGCTCCATGAGCTTTATCAAACCTCGTCTTAAAACTATGTATGGTTCCTGCCTCCACTACGTCGCTTTCTAGGCTATTCCACTTCCTGACAACTCTATGACTGAAGAAATACTTCCTAACATTCCTTTGATTCATAGGAGTCTTCAACTTCCAATTGTGACCCCTTGTTTGTGTCCCCTCTCTGGAACATCTTGTCTCTGTCCACCTTATATATTCCTCGCAGTATTTTATATGTCGTTATCATGTCTCCCCTAACCCTCCTGTCCTCTAGTGTCGTCAGGCCGATTTCCCTTAACCTTTCTTCGTAGGACAATCCCCTTAGCTCTGGGACTAGTCTTGTTGCAAACCTTTGCACTTTCTCTAATTTCTTCACGTGCTTGACCAGGTGTGGGTTCCAAACTGGTGCTGCATACTCCAGTATGGGCCTGACGTATATGGTGTACAGTCTTGAATGATTCCTTAGTGAGGTATTGGAACGCTATTCTTAGGTTTGCCAGCCGCCCGTATGCTGCAGCAGTTATCTGATTGATGTGTGCCTCAGGAGATGTGCTCGGTATTATACTCACCCCAAGATCTTTTTCCTTGAGTGAGGTTTGCAGTCTTTGGCCACCTAGACTATACTCTGTCTGCGGTCTTCTTTGCCCTTCCCCGATCTTCATGACTTTACATTTGGCAGGGTTAAATTCAAGGAGCCAGTTACTGGACCAGGCTTGTAGCCTGTCCAGGTCTCATTGTAGTCCTGCCTGATCCTCGACTGATTTAATTCTTCTCATTAACTTCACTTCATCTGCAAACAGGGACACTTCTGAGTCTATCCCTTCCGTTATGTCATTCACATATACCAAAAACAGTACAGGTCCTAGGACTGACCCTTGTGGAACCCCACTCGTCACAGGTGCCCACTCTGACACCTCGTCACGTACCATGACTCGTTGTTGCCTCCCTGTCAGATATTCTCTGATCCATTGCAGTGCCTTTCCTGTTACGTGTGCCTGATCCTCTAGCTTTTACATTACCTCTTGTGAGGAACTGTGTCGAACGCCTTCTTGCAGTCCAAGAAAATGCAGTCTATCCACCCCTCTCTCTCTCGTGTCAAACTTCTGTTACCTTGTCATAAAACTCCAGTAGGTTTGTGACACAGGATTTTCCTTCCCTGAAACCGTGCTGGTTGTCGTTTATAAGCTTGTGTCTTTCTAGGTGCTCCACCACTCTCCTCCTGATGATCTTCTCCATGACTTTGCATACTATACACGTCAGTGACACAGGTCTGTAGTTTAATGCCTCGTGTCTGTGTCCTTTCTTAAAAATTGGGACTACATTTGCCATCTTCCACGCCTCAGGTAGTTGCCCAGTTTCAATGGATGTGTTGAAGATTTTTGTTAGTGGCACACACAACATCTCTGCTCCCTCTCTAAGGACCCATGGAGAAATGTTGTCCGGTCCCACCGCTTTTGAGGTATCGAGTTCACATAGCAGCTTCTTCACCTCCTCCTCGGTTGTGTGTATTTCATCCAGCACTTGTTGGTATACCTCCCTATTCTGAATTCCTGGAGTCCTTCCTGTCTCCTCTGTAAATACTTCTTTAAATCTCATGTTGAGTTCCTCACATACCTCTTGGTCGTTTCTTGTGAACTCCCCACCTTCCTTCCTCAGCCTGATTACCTGGTCCTTGACTGTGTGTGTGTGTGTGTGTGGGGAGTGCGCGAGCGCGCTACTATTCTTGAATGTTCTTATATAATTTTGCTTATTGGTTGAGCTCCAGTTCTTGGTACCACTTTCAAACACTACCAAACTAAGGTGCAGTGGCCTTATCAAATCACTTTTTGAAACCCTGTGTCGAGTCCACCTCACCTGTCATTAATAATTTCATTCTATTTCTTAAAAACCTTTAAGCTGAAGAAATACTTCCCGAAATCCTTTTCCTTCACTCGGGATAATAGGTTTTAATTATGCCCTTTTGCTGTTTGTACATCCCTGGTAAAGAGCCTGTCCCTGACTACCATGTCTATACCCCAGAGTATTTTGCACGTCGTGATCATATCCACCTCCAGTTCTTCGGTCATTTAGTGGATCCATCTCCGCATTATTTCTACATATCTTATTCCTGTCAATTCAGGTAACAGTCTTGATTAACTCCTTTGTGATGAACTTTCTCAAGCTTCTCTCTCTGTTCTACTATGTAAGCATTCAACACCGGCGCCGGAAACTCGGGAATGGGTCTCCCAAATGAGAGTGTTATTTGAACGAGTATTTATCTAGGTTCCTAAATGCTTCTCTTGTGTTGCTAGCTCGACCTGTGCTGCTGATGTTATTCTCTCTATGTGCGCTACCGGAGACACGTTCTGGGTAATGGTTACTCCACTCTTTTTCTTTAACCATTTCTCTGAGGTCTCCCAAAAGACAGTATCCTGTTTGTGATCTTCTTTACCAGTGTGTGTGTGTGTGTGTGTGTGTGTGTGTGTGTGTGTGTGTGTGTGTGTGTGTGTGTTTTAGGTCCGGGTTGCCTGGACAGTATAAAGCACAGCGGAGGGAGCTGCAGGATGGAAGTTTCTTGGTCAACATGGAGAGCCAGACTGAGCTTACCGATTGCTGCTGCTGGTGACATGGACATGTTAATCGTTCTCAGGAGAGGCTTGTCGTTGGCAGGAGAGGCTTGTCGTTGGCAGGAGAAACTTGTGGTTGGCAGAAGAGACTTGTGGTTGGCAGAAGAGACTTGTGGTTGGCAGGAGAGACTTGTGGTTGGCAGAAGAGACTTGTGGTTGGCAGGAGAGACTTGTGGTTGGCAGGAGAGACTTGTGGTTGGCAGAAGAGACTTGTGGTTGGCAGGAGAGACTTGTGGTTGGCATGAGAGACTTGTGGTTGGCAGGAGAGACTTCTCGTTGACAAAAGAGGCTGAGGAACTGCTCAAGCTTTGAGTATCTAAATTATAAAAAAGAGAAAGCCTTTTGAGAAGTCTTTAATAATACCTTAAAATATATTAATATAATGTTTATCTGCGAGTAGCGGCATCACCAGAATGCTAAGCTTTACATCTCAAAATTACGCGTAAAAAAACACCAGAATTTTCTCTATACAATATTCTTCATATACAGCATGTTCAGTGTATTGTTCAGTTTTTGTCCCTCAAATTACATAGAAAGATTTAATGGAGAGGAAAATTTTAAGGACAACAGTTATCATTCATAAAAAAAAAACAATGTATATGAAGGAATCTTGAAAACTGGTACTACTTTTAGATCTCTTGAAAATTGTTAAGACAATGAACTTTGTGATCAGATTCATACCTTTAAGAAACTGAATGGATTTGATAAACTGGAACATACATAACTATTTGAAATGCAAATTAAGTCATTAACTCAAAACAATGTAATGAAACTGTACAACACTTGTGCAACTAATGAGACAGCTTATTATAACAGCACTTCGCTTTCAAAGAGCTCTGACTAGCCTTAACAGCTTGACAAAGCTTCTGGAGAGCGAAACGTTGCCACAACAAATTGTCTTATTAGTTATGCATGTGTCCTTTTGCCTAACATATTGTCGGTAATTCTACCAACATTATTGTATGTAATGAAACTTCGAGGCAACACAACTATAAACAGTTATGTTTAGCAGAGTTATTGATCACCGGAAGCTATCTATAACAAAAAGCCTCCTGCAGTATAGTCTCCTATGCAGTATAGTCTCCCATGCAGGAGAGTCTTCCATGCAGGAGAGTCTTCCATGCAGTATAGTCTTCCATGCAGTAGTCTCTCCCATTCAGTATAGTCTTATATGCAGTATAGTCTCCCATGCAGTATAGTCTCCTATGCAGGAGAGTCTTCCATGCAGTAGTCTCTCCCATGCAGTAGTCTCTCCCACGCAGTAGAGTCTTCCCTGCAGTACTGTCTTCCTGCAGTATTATCTCCCTGCAGTATAGTCTCCCTGCAGTATAGTTCTGTAGTATAGTCCTCCAGCAGTATAGTCTACCTTCAGTATAATCTACCTGCAGTATAGTCCTGCAGTATAGTCGTCCTGCAGTATAGTCGTCCTACAGTATAGTCTTCCTGTACTGTAGTCTCCTGCAGTATAGACCTGCTGTATAGTCCTCCAGTATATTCCTCCTGCAGTATAGTCCTGCAGTATAGTCCTGCAGTATAGTCCTTCTGCAAAATAACCACAATGGGAGTTGAATGATAGCTCAAGGTCTTTCGTGTTGCATGCAACACATCAAGAGCTTGCAATGTTGCAAAATTGAGTAAGATATCTCAGCAGATTCGTTCAGAGGGCCGCTCTTGCTAAGAATGAAAATGGGAGGCAGGAAACTTTGGCAACCTGAGACAGGTTGCCAATGTCAAATGGCCAGTAACAAAAGAATTACGAAGAAGTATTTAAATTGATTCCATAATTTGCAGCATATCCATAATTTGCAGTATAGTCCTCCTGCAGTATAGTCGTTCTGCAATATAGTCGTCCTGCAGTATAGTCGTCCTGCAGTAAAGTCCTCCTGCAGTACAGTCCTCCTGCAGTATAGTCCTCCAGCTGTATAGTCTACCTGCAGTATAATCTACTTGCAGTATAGTCCTGCAGTATATTCCTCCTGCAGTATAGCCCTGCAGTGTATTCCTCCTGCAGTATAGCCCTGCAGTATATTCCTCCTGCAGTATAGTCCTGCAGTGTATTCCTCCAGCAGTATAGTCCTGCAAAATAGTCCTGGAAATAAATGGTATAAAATACCGACACAATGGAAAAATAAACACATAAGCAGTATAATGTGATCCTTTATTGACAACGTTTCGCCCACGCAGTGGGCTCGATAAAGCCTACTGCGTGGGCGAAACGTTGTGCGGTATAGTCCTCCTGCAGTACATTTCTCCTGTAATACAGTCGTCCTGCAGTATAGTCGTTCTGCAATATAGTCGTCCTGCAGTATACTCCTCCTGCAGTATAATCCTCCTGCAGTATAATCCTCCTGCAGTATAGTCCTCCCGCGGTATAGTCCTACAGTATATTCCTCCTGCAGTATAGTCGTCCTGCAGTATAGTCGTCCTGCAGTACGCCACCGCTCACTACCATTGCTGTGATCTCTTATTGTACATCTTTTTGTATTGACTTTAAAAAAAAATCTGTTGTATAAAGCTATATTTTATGTCTTTCTCAGTTATTATTTCGGTCATATAGTAGTTGGCTCCACTGTCAGGCACAACAGAAGCATGGAACTTCTATACAGAAAATACACCAAGAAACTTTTCAAAGCATTCTTTGTATCAAAAATAATTTATGTTAGGTAAATGGAGAAAGATGCAACTAATGTGACATTTACCTAACTTTTTGTCGGTAATTTTAGCAAAATCATTTCTATACAATTGTATTACAGAAATGGTATCTATACAACTATTGCACTTCGAACACCCGTTCCCATCTCCCATGCTGCCACCTGAACCATTACCACTAAAGAAGAATTCCACATAGTATTTATCCAAGAATGAGACGGAAGTGCTCAGCTTAAGTCACATTTGCTATGGATGTCCACAAACCAAAACCTGACTTCGACTGATCACTGGTAACTTCCACTATTGACAAAGGTATCATTAGGCTTTCTGACCGTCTCACTTTTGGAACTCGCCAAATCCAAACTCCGAGGCCTAGCGCAAGACACAAACATTAGGATTATCACTGCCGACAAAGGTGGTGGAATTGTCAGTGAAGTCTTACATATGAAACTATTATGACAAGATTTGTGGAACATCACATATCATGGAACAGGTAGGGATTGAACCCATGGCATAGGCCATGGGTTCAGTCCCCAACTGTTCCGTGATTTGTTTGCAGTCGTGTTATAATGATTTCGTGAGCTATATAGACTCCGCAAATGTTGGGTCACTTGCGACACAGCTATGAGTAGCTGGAAATATTTTTTTATAAAGTAGCAAAAGTGAGACAGAAGAGAGAGAAATGAGAGGACTGCATATTCTTAAGACTCAAGAAGGCATTTGTTTAAGGTGAAAATTGAGATTAAGGAGCAAGTTTTACATAGACTTAACTCTATTCCTGCTCTTCCATCTTACTTCTGTTTTTCTCCCTCCCTCTCTCTCGCTCTTGCTTTCGCTCTCTCTCTCTCTCTCTCTCTCTCTCTCTCTCTCTCTCTCTCTCTCTCTCTCTCTCTCTCTCTCTCTCTCTCTGTATGCAAGGTTTTACAAGGTTAGGTTAAGATTCCTTGCTTTATTTACAAGCTTATTTATTGTTATGGCACAATATGGAACAGGATGAAGTTGGAGCCATCTGTGGGTCAGTAATTTCATTCATTTGATCAACTATTTCGTTGATATCATTATGCAGTGCGAACATGTTCCTGACTCGAGTTATCCTAGGAATAAATGATCTCAGATGTAACAATGTTCTGGAGAAGGGTAGAGTCAGAGTTAAGTTGCTGCTGGCTGCCCGTCTTGTTGCGTAGAAGCTCACTTCTTGCTATCTTCGGAGTGGAGCCAAGTGTGGTATTTTGACAATATTGACCTTGTAAATAACAGGTGTTGAAGGCTCTGCTGAAATGACAGATCTATCCAGGATGGGTCCAGGCGAGAGATGAGTCTTCTCGCTCTGTTCTTTACTCTGTCAAGAAGTCGCAGATGAGATGGGGGTCAGGCAATCCCAGAAAGTGGGGCATACTCAAGGTGTGAGCGTACTTGTGCCTCGTACAGAATCTTGCAACCACTACTGTCGAGCAGATGCGAGATACGACTAAGTACACTAAGTACTGTAAACTTCCTGGCTGCCTTGTTTTGCAAGATTTACAATCTGGTTCTTCATGGTCAGTTTCAAGCCAAATTCACTCCAAGGATATCAACTTCGTTCCCAGGTACCAACACACTCCCAGTCATACTTATTACTGCTCCAGCATTACCATCATGGTGCCTATCGACCATTTGTGTTTTCTCAGGAGCAAATGTTGCCTGCAATCAGTTCCCCCAGGTTGATATACTAAAGCTGTTAGCTAGTGAATGATGCAACATCAGAGCAGCTGGCATTTTCCCTCTTGGATAAGTAAAGGTTAGAGTGTAGTCATTTTCATATGCATGGGATTCTGGGATGAGATGAAGGTCACTGAAGTAGACATTCCATAACAATGGTCCCAGCACACTTCCCTGTGGAACGCTTGCCCCAATAAAATGTCTTGCTGACTCTGTCCCATTGAGAACTATGCTTAGAGATCTACCTTGAAGGTAATCACTGAAGAGACAGTGTAGAGTCTGCAATTCCTAGTGCTTGCAGTTCTGCCAAGAGGCTCTGGTGCCACACTCGGTCAAAAGCACCAGCAATGTCCAGTAATACCACACAGTTGACTTTGGATTCATTCAGTGACTGGTGCCACTTAGTGGAGAGGTTTAACAACACATTAGCAGTAGAATGACCTTTTCTGAAGCCATATTGACGGTCTCTCTCTCTCTCTCTCTCTCTCTCTCTCTCTCTCTCTCTCTCTCTCTCTCTCTCTCTCTCTCTCTCTCTCTCTCTCTCTCTCTCTCTCTCTCTCTCTCTCTCTTTTCTTTTTCTATTTTTAGCACAGGGTTTAACAAGGTTAGGTTAACAAATAACAAAAAAAGGCACAATACCGTGACTGGAACAACACACAAATAACCCGCACATAGAAGAGAGGAGCTTACGACGACGTTTCGGTCCGACTTTGTAAATGGTCCAAGTCGGACCGAAACGTCGTCGTAAGCTCCTCTCTTCTATGTGCGGGTTATTTGCGTAGTGTAAGGTTAGGTTAAGGTTCCTACCTTTATTTACAAGCTAAAAGCTGTTACCTACATCAGCTCATTTGAAAAACCTTTCTTATTGTTATGAAACATACACGTCCCCCTTTTATTCTCCGCTCCTTCTATCCCTATATACTCTCTCTCGCTTCCTTCCCTCTTACCCTATTCCCTCCGGATCTCCACTCTCGCTTTCCCCTTTCTCTCTTTTACCTCTCGTTCCCATTTCTTTCCTCTCGCCCCTTCTTCACTCTCACTTTCTCTTTCCCTTCTCATTCTCCCTTACCTAATTTTTCTTTGCCTATCCCCCTCCTCATTTCATTCTACCTTTCTCCATGCTCCTTTCCCTTTTCTCTTCTGGCTCTCTCTCCAATCGTTTCTTCTTTGCTGTTACTTTTCTCTTTCTCTTGGTTACCATTCATTTTACCCCTTTCCTGCTTTTTACCCATCTCTCCTTCTCCTCTCGTTATCTCTCTCTCTCTCTCTCTCTCTCTCTCTCTCTCTCTCTCTCTTCTCTCTCTCTCTCTCTCTCTCTCTCTCTCTCCCATCTGCTCTCTCTCTCTCTCCCATCTGTCTCTCTCTCTCCCATCTGTCTCTCTCTCTCTCTCCCATCTCTCTCTCTCTCCCATCTCTCTCTCTCTCTCATCTCTCTCTCTCTCTCCCATCTCTCTCTCTCTTCTCTCTCTCTCCCATCTCTCTCTCTCTCCCATTTCTCTCTCTCTCCCATCTCTCTCTCTCTCCCATCTCTCTCTCTCTCCCATTTCTCTCTCTCTCCCATCTCTCTCTCTCTCCCATTTCTCTCTCTCTCCATCTCTCTCTCTCTCCCATCTCTCTCTCTCTCCCTCCCATCTGTCTTTCTCTCTCTCTCATCTGTCTCTGTCTTCCCTCCCTCTCAGTCTTAACTTTTATTCATCTTTTTCTCTCTCTTTCTCTTATTCACCTTCTCTCTTTTCCCTCTCTTCTATCCTTATAGTCTCTTCTTTCGTCTTTTTTGCTCTCCTCTCACTTTATCTCTCCCACATTTTCCTCTCTTCTAGTCCGTGAGTTGAATGACCCACACGGGTTTAGAGCGATATATGAAAATGGAGAACCCTTCATTTTGCGTTGAGAAAAGGGGAAGTGAAAGGGAAGGGGAAGGAGAGAGGAGGAAAAGTAATAAGGGAAAGATGAAAGGGGGAAAGGGTGAGAGGGGAAAAGGATGAGAAGGACTTTGGTGAGAGGGGGGAAAAGGGTGAGAGGGGAAAAAGTGAGATGGGGGTGAGAGAAGCAAGGTGAGAGAGGAAAGGTGAGAGGGGAATGTGAGAGATTAGATAAAGGTGAGAGGAGGAGGAAAGTGAGAGGGAAAATGTGAGTGGGAAATTGACTGGAATACAAAAATAACCCGCATATAGGAGACCGAAACTCATAACGACGTTTCGGTCTGACTTGGATCATTAACTAGTCACGCACAAGCGCGAAGGGAAGGGCACCAGTATATATATACAAGAGGCGACGTATAGAATAAGAAAGTTCTGCAAATAAATCATGTTCATTTCTCGATTCCAGATTTTTTTCATCCCATTGATCAAGCTTTGAACATATGAATGGAGGAACACTGCAGGAGGCCTACTGGCCCAAACTAGGCATGTCCATCTCTAAACCAATCATTCCCACCCACCCCTTGTCCCTAAAACTTTCCAAGGATTAGGTTCAATACCTCAGGTACTATGGAAAAATAAACAAATGCAGAATAATGCGATCCTTCATTAACTACGTTTCGCCCAGAAGCTATGAATCGACCCTGCAACCACAAATAGGTGAATGTACACACACACACACACACACACACACACATCTTTATTTCACTACTACAGCTGCTGCCTCAGTATTTGAAGAAGCCTACTCTGTAGGCGAAACGTTTCAACAAGATACCCAACAGTTGCAAAAAGATCTGTTTGTAAGTTGATAAAGCCCACTGTGTGAGCGAAACGTAGTCAACAAAGGATCGCAATATACAGCATCTGTGTTGATTTTTTACATAATGTCGGTATTTTATACTATTTATGTCAACCCATCCCTTCTCACTCGTATATTTGTCCAATCTCTCTTTAAAGCTACCCAAGGTTTTAGCTTCAGTTACCCTACTCGGGAGATTGTTCATTTCAGTTTTCGATTCAGGTCAACACTAATCCCCGGTAAATGGATAACATTTACATTCTCCTGCAACCACTCCTTGACCTGACCCACGATTTTGTATTACCACGATTACAAACAAATCACGGATAGGGGGTTTAACCCATGGGATGCGAGTGCTAAAACTCACATGCCACGAGTTCAAACCCCCACCCGTTCCGTGATTTCTTGACCTGTTTTGACATGTGGCACGAAACGTGGTCTTGCACAAAGTGTTGTGGGAAATGAGGAAATGTTCTTTAATTACATTTATTGTATTTAAGACCCCGCAAATGTTGGGTCTAATGCTACACATCATTTGCGATGTCTTATGATATAAACATTGATAACTGATACCGACAAATTAGTTTAGAAAGACACATGATAAACACAAGGACATGTTTATTAGGAAACGTTTCGGTCCTGGGACCTCGATATTGTGATCAAGGTCCCAGGACCGAAACGTTTTCTAATAAATATATCCTAATGTTTGCTCACGTATCTTTCTAAACATACTTAAGCTCCACGGCTGAGGGACTGACCCCCTCAAACACTATTTTTCCAATGTTAATAATAGACTGATTATATCATCTTCATTTCACTACTATACCTGCTATCTCTGAACTAGACTGAAGAAGCCTGCTGTGTAGGCGAAACGTTTCGAGAATCAACATACCAAACTGCTGCACATGTATATTACTCATCACACTATTTTAAACGCTTTTCATTTCTCAATTAAAAGAATCACTTTCAAAGCAGAAAATTAATCGTTCTTTCTCATTAGGACGATTTAAAACCTGTAAACTAAAATTAACAGTTACAATGTCATAAAGATGCATGTAAATATGTTTTATGAAAATGCCCTGATAAATGCTAGCAGTTCGAAGGGAAATAAATTTTCACCATCGACCTTATCAGCGTAAATACTCAGTATTCACTGGCGATAACCATGCAGTATTTCGTCGCCTAAATACAGAAAACCATAAAACTAATTTCGAAGGAAATCGGGTACGTAGTAATTAACAATTTTCACAATTTCAGTTCCCTCAGCCAAAATGTCGAGCCTTTATTAATTGCCTTTCCAAAGATGACAAACCTTGAAGGATATTCCATACGAATTTGAGGAATTCAAACTTGATTAAAATAAGGGGACGTACTCTTTTCGTAAGGGTCGCGGATGTGTGAGCACCCTGAAGGATGGAAGCATTGAATATGGGCTTATATGTCTACTGCTTATTTCTTATAGTGTTTCTTTCTCATGTACACCCAACCCATTTCTACACCCAACCCATTTCTGTGCATGTCGTGTCACTTACAAGGACACAAGTGCAACTAAAGTGACAGTTTATGGTGGCAACGTTTCGTTCTCCAGGAGCTTTGATACTGCAATAGATCAGGGAATACCTGGCAGGAAGGAAACAACGTGTATTGGTCCGACATGAGGTGTTAGAGTGGGTGCATGTGTCGAGTGGGGTTCCACAAAGGTCTATCCTAGGTCCGGTGTTGTTTCTTGAATATGTGAATGATTTGACGGAAGGGATAGAGTCAGAGGTGTCCCTGTTTGCAGACGATGTGAAGCTCATGAGAATACAAGCGGACGAGGATCAGGTAAACCTACAAGGGGATCTGGTCAGGCTGCAAGCCTGGTCCGCCAAATGGCTCTTGGAATTTAACCCCAGCAAGTGCAAAGTTATGAAGCTTGGGGAAGAACAAAGAAGGCCGCAGACAGAGTACAGTCTAAGAGGTCAGAGGCTGCAAAACTCACTCAAGGAAAAGTATCTTGGGGGTGATCATCATACCAGCACCTCTCCTGAGGCACACATCAACCAAATAACTGCTGCGGCATATGGGCGCCAGGCAAACCTGAGAATAGCGTTTCGACATTTGAGGAGTCATTCACGACACTACACAGTGTATGTCAGGCCTATATTGGCATATGCAGCACCAGTATGGTACAAAGTACAAAGGTTTGCGACAAGACTAGTCCCGGAGCTAAGGAGGAAAGGTTGACAACCTGACAACACTGGAAGACAGGAGGGATACGGGGGACATGATAAGAACATATAAAATACTGCGAGGAATTGACGGGGTGGATAAGGACAATGTTTCAGAGATGTGACACAGCAACAAGGGGTCACAACTGGAAGTTAAAAACTCAGATGAGTCACAGGGATGTTAGGAAGTATTTCTTCAGCCATAGAATTATCAGGAAGTGGAATAGTCTGAAGAGTGATTTAGTGAAGGCAGGATCCATACATAGCTTTAAAAAGAGGGAGAGAATGAACCTAGTAGCGACCAGTCAAGAGGCGGGACCAGAAGCTATGAATCGACCCTGCAACCACAAATAGGTGAATGTACACACACACACACACACACACACACATCCCCTCCCCACTCTTACACAAACCAGACACGTCGTCTGCGAGGCAGTTCTGAGTTAATGTTGGGTAATTTAAATCAGTCTAGAGTTAGAGAGTGAAGGAACTAAAAGCAAAAAGCCGGCGATAGTGAAGATTGGAACGAATAAAGATAGGCAGCACGTGAAGGAATGATATAAGGGAGGGAACGATGGAATCAGGGACTGAACAAGAGAGGGAGGAAATGATTTAGAGAAGATGATATATGATATATTGACTGAGAAACTGAGGGAGGGACAGAAACTGGTTGATGGGGGAGCAACTAATGAAGGAGGAAGATATGCTGGTCGAGGAAAGGAGAATAAATGGTTGACGAAGGAAGAAATTGGTCCAGGGAGAGACTGGTTGATAAAATGAGGAAATTGAGTGATAGAAAAACTAATTGGTGGGAGAGAAACTGGTTGATAGAGAGAAACCGGATAAGGAACATGGGAGAACTGGTTGATAGAGAAGAACTGGCTGAGGAAAAGGAGCTGGTTGACAGAGAGAGAGAGAGAGAGAGAGAGAGAGAGAGAGAGAGAGAGAGAGAGAGAGAGAGAGAGAGAGAGAGAGAGAGAGAGAGAGAGAGAGAGAGAGAGAGAGAGAAACTCTCACCCTGACAAAAGCCTTCACAATTATTTCCACTGAGAAGCACAAAACCCGTAGAGAGTGAAACGGCGCATGGGAAGCATGCACGTTTGATCCATTGATATATATAGCTCTAATTCCTTGAATCAAAATGCCTCCATTTGTGTTAAAGGCTACTTGTACCTTAAGAATATTGGGTACTCTATCGAAGGTCTTTCCTATTCTAGTACTGCACTGGTATCGAAGTACCAACATACTGAAGATAATAAGACTTGCTAGACACCTTCATCAACGACTACGTTTCGTCCACCTGTTAAAGCTCCTATGTGGGCGAAGCATCGTTAATAAAGGTATCCACTGTTACATTATTGTTATGCAGCACCAACTTGATGAATAAGACATATGTATCACTGCCTTCTGGCAGGTGTTGCACGTGTTTTATTCATCAATAAACATAGCTAAGTGTTGCACATGTGTCTTATTCATTAGTAAAGATTCCCAGGTGTTGCACATGTGTCTTATTCATCAGTAAAGATTCCCAGGTGTTACACATGTGTCTTATTCAACAATAAACTTACCCAGGTGTTGCACATGTGTCTTATTCATCAGTAAAGATTCCCAGGTGTTACACATGTGTCTTATTCAACAATAAACTTACCCAGGTGTTGCACATGTGTATTATTCATCAAAGTCATTTACACCATCTTACCCTTTCCTGCCACATAAAATTTACAAGTCAAGAATTGAAATGCAGATCTGAAATCAATGGGAAAAAATGAAAAACCCAACAAATAGAACTTTCAATCCCAGAACTTGATTATTATCCACCATTTTTTGAGACACGACTGTTAGGTAAATGGCCACAGATGCAACTAATGTGACATTTTATTGTGGCAACGTTTCGCTTTCCAGGACATTTCCATTGCTACAACACCCTTCAATTCAGGTTCCTTGATGCTGGTGAGATGATCTTGATCAAGGGAACTGGATCTGAGGTCCGTTTCCCTGAATTAAGCCTGGATGCCTTCCATCCTTACTTCTACGGGCTTAGCACTCCCCCATAATAAATAATGCCACAATAAAATGTCCCATTAGTTGCATCTGTGTCCTTTTGCCTAACATTTTGCCGATAATTCTACCATTTTTACTGATACACGATGGCAGACGAAATATCGAGTCAACAAGCACATAATGAATGCCATTTATAAGTGGTGTTATATGCGCTGATAATAATAATAATTATATCTTCATTTCTACAAGTACATGGTATACAGGCCTAGCTGACATTAATGACACACTACTATATAGAAAGCCGCTTGTTATGTAGAGCATTTCGGGTAAATTAGGTCAGTTTTGTCCCAGGATGCGACCCACACCAGTCGACTAACACCCAGGGACCATTTTACTGATGGGTGAACATGGACAACCGGTGTAAGGAAACAAGCACAATGTTTCCACTCGTCTACCAGGAATCGAACCCAGACCCTCACAGTGTGAAGCGAGAACTTTGCTACCAGTCGACGGGGTACAACAGATGCGCTCCCGCAAATGTCCGACACTCCAAATACGCCTCGCGTAGATCAACGCCTTCAAGTGACTCCCACCTTCGCGTAGATCAACGCCTTCAAGTGACTCCCACCTTCGCGTAGATCAACGCCTTCAAGTGACTCCCACCTTCGCGTAGATCAACGCCTTCAAGTGACTCCCACCTTCGCGTAGATCAACGCCTTCAAGTGACTCCCACCTTCGCGTAGATCAACGCCTTCAAGTGACTCCCACCTTCGCGTAGATCAACGCCTTCAAGTGACTCCAACCTTCGCGTAAATCAACGCCTTCAAGTGACTCCCACCTTCGCGTAGATCAACGCCTTCAAGTGACTCCCACCTTCGTGAGATCGTGCCCACTTCAGAGTCCCTCGACGACCTACACAATAATGCTGTGGCTGGTAAATGAGACACCTTTCTCTGCATTGGACTGAAGAAACCACTGGCTGGCGATATGTTTCAAAAATAAAGGTACCCACTTGTTGAACAAGACTTACTTAATAACTTGTCGGTTTTCTAAACCATTTATTAAAACTATGCTTCCAGACTAATGGGATTCTGCATTGCCACAGCACTGGGACAGTGGGCTGCCGCAACAGTGGGACACGGCGCTGCCACAACAGTGGGACACGGCGCTGCCGCAACAGTGGGACACGGCGCTGCCGCAACAGTGGGACACGGCGCTGCCGCAACAGTGGGACAAAGCGCTGCCGCAACAGTGGGACACGGCGCTGCCACAACAGTGGGACACGGCGCTGCCGCAACAGTGGGACACGGCGCTGCCGCACCAGTGGGGCACGGCGCTGCCGCACCAGTGGGACACGGTTCTGCCGCTCCAGTGGGACACGGCGCTGCCGCTCCAGTGGGACACGGCGTTGCCTCAATAATGGGGCAATGCACTGTTACAGCAGTGGGACAATGCACTGCCACAATGATGGAACCCTGCGGTGCCACAATAGTGGTACACTGCGGTGCCACAATAGTGGTACACTGCGCTGCCACAATAGTGGTACACTGCGCTGCCACAATAGTGGGACATTGTGCTTCTAGACTTATGGGACACTAAGCTGTTTATTCTACCAAAACGTAACCTGTATTACGACCGAATCAACATTTTCTCAACGTCTTAATCAGTACGTACGTGTCTTGCCAGGAGTTGAACCCCATCCTTTCCATTATTTGTTTGCAACTGTGCTATTACGATTTTGCGAAACGTGTTTTGTATCTAATTTTATAATGATAATATTGATGTAAAAATGGTATGAAATACCGACAGATTTTTAGGTAAGACACATATGCAACAGTTAGGTATCTTTATTTTGAAATGTTTCACCTACATAGTAGGCTTCTTCAGTCGAGTACAGAAAAGTTAGTAAAAGCAGAAGACGTGAATACCATGTAATCAGTCAATCACCCTTGAAGACGTAGTTTTGAGGTGGTCAGTCCCTCAGCCTGTAGAAGAGTATTTGTTCCATAGTTTGAAACAATGTTTACATTCGTGCTTCTACTAGTGGACTACATCTCACCTGACAGTATATAAGTCTCCATACTGTCACTTCAACTTCACATTGTTTCAGACAATGGAACAAATACTCTTCTCCAGGCTGAGGGACTGACCACCTCAAAACTACGTCTTCAAGGCTGATTGACTGATTACATGGTCTTCACACGTCTTCTGCTCCTACCAACTTTTCTGTACTCGACTGAAGAAGCCTACTATGTAGGCGAGACGTTTCCAAATAAAGAAACCTAAGTGTTGCATATGTGTCCTACCTAACATCATAATAGTACACAGCAAATGATATTTGGGGTGATTGTGTTAGATCCATTGATGATGTTCTTCTACCCTGAAGATTTCAGTTTCAAGCGACACCCATATCTAATCCCATGTTTTTCTAAAGGAACTGAGCCAGTTAGTGCTTGGTTTATTTTCCCCATTGATAAGGATGCAGTACATTTTAGAGATGCAGTAGCAAAACCAGCAAAAGAAAAGGTACAGCAACACCACAAAGAGCATCGGAAACAGTAGCAGCAATAACAGCAGCTGCATAAATAAGAGCAGCTTCAACAAAAGCGACAATACCAGCAAGAGTAGTAGCAGTAGCAGACTCAACAGCAGAAATACGAACGACAACAGCAGCAGCAGAAGTAGAAAGAAAACCAACATCAAAAGGAAAACAGAAGCTGCAGCAGCAAGAAAAGAAACAGCAGCAGCAGCAGCATCAGCAGCAGCATCAGCAGCAGCAGCAGCAGCAGAAGGAATAACAGCATTATCAGTAGCAGTAAGAGCAACCGCAGAAGCAGCAGACGCAACCTAACTCTTACGACAATAACATCAAGAATAAATTTATATAAATTATCTATTTAAAAAAGTACAGGACATACTAACGCTGCTGGATATATTACTTGCTGGGAAACGGCAGTGTCTATAATATATATATATATATATATATATATATATATATATATATATATATATATATATATATATATATATATATATATATATATATATATATATATTGTAACATCCTGTGTTAGGGTTTAAGGTATAGGAATTTCAACAGTTGCTCTTCCTGAGTCTACAATAGCGGCTCCCCTGCTAGTTTCGAAAGGCACAAGAATGATAATAGCATTTAGGCTCAACAAATTCGCAAATACATGCGAGAATTTCAGGATCGTGGGCAGCTTTGAGCTCTCCCATACTCGTTGGGGCAGGATTGATTATTCATGTCTCTTTGATGGCCTGCATGGGAAGATGTCCTTTGAGACTCCAGGGTCGTTGATCTTTGATCACTGGGCCACAGTGACGGAAGTGAATGTAGTGAGGAGGAGAAGAAGCAGCCGCAGCAAGTGGAGGAAGAAGGAAATAAGAAGAGGAGGAGGAAGAAGAAAAAGAAGAAATGAAAATGATAAAGTAGATAATTAAAACGAAAATAAAACTATTTTCTGCTTAGTATCGCCAGAGGATCAAGCCAGGCTAACCCAAGCTTATTTCTATTAGAATCATAGTTGGGTCTTCTCCCAGTCGATGTAGTGGAGGATCAAGCCTCCACTACGTCTTGCTCTGAATATCCCACATGGCTTTAGCGCTTATTAATCATGATTTTCAATTGATACCCCACTGCAAATACGAGAAAGTATATGTGACAGAGATAGACTTTATCTTTATTTGTAGACGTTTCCCATGTTTCTGTAGTTTTGAAGAATCTTCAGATACTGACAATGTTATCAAATGTTATAACAATGGTATACTCTACCGACAAGCAGCTGAGTAAGACATGTGCAACAGATGGGTATCTTAACTCATACTGATTGAATCTGTGGAGATGAACACTAAAATTGGGGAACTGATCACCTCATATCTACCTATCCATTACTTCTGCTCTCTGCAGTATTCAATTATTATTATTATTATAATAATAGCTAATCGCTGCAGTATTCAGGTCATCTCTTTATTTCAACTAATTAAAAACTACTCAGCAAGCGACCCGTCTAGGTAATAAAAACACGAAACTGATACACACGTGTCTTTACCATTAAGACCCGTGTTCTTCATAGGAACACTTCTGACCACTTACTGAAGAGGAATAATGCCGAACTTATCACTAATGATAATTTAATCACCGTTTGAAATCCGGGGCAGCTTGTCTTGGCAATACAGTTGTGCAGAACACTTGCAACTTCATTATCTCCAAAAAAAATGAGCTAAATTGATTTTAAGGCTCTCAAGACAGCCGGGATTTACTGTGGTTGGGATTTTTTTTTTTTAGTTTCGTTTTGAGTGATGTTTGTTTTAAAGAGGATTACAGGAAGTCAATATTATTCTGTTACTGTTTTTTAGGTGGTTTTATATTCATTTAGGTGGTTTTATATTTGTTTATTTAGTTCAATAGGGAACAACGTCATCCATTTTGTGCACTCTGTCTACTCTAACAACTAACCTCCAGACTACAGAGTATTTCCCTGCCTTTGTCTATTTAACTGATAAAGCCCCACGTGTGCGAAACGTTTCCCTAATAGTTACCTATGTATCTTATTCGTAACATTTGTTTTTGGTGTTGTACCAGCGATACAAGGAAGGTACTCTTGCTCTGTGTGTTGTATTCAGCAATACAAGGGAGGAACTCTTGCTCCGTGTGATGTATTCAGCAATACAAGGGAGGAACTCTTGCTCATTGTGTTGTATTCAGCACCGGGGGAGGTACTCTTGCTGTGTGTATAATATTCAGCAATACATGCGAGGTAAACAAACAAACAAACAAACAAACAAATTTTATTTCATTGCAGATTACATGGGTATCGGAAGTTACAATGTAAATTGAGTGCAAGGAGAGCCACTGACATGCCATGGCATTAGGGGCAGCTTATTCTAGTCCTTAAAAACTATGTACTTAATATTAGAGAAATTTATTGAGTTTATTCTAGTTAAAAATTATTTTCAAAATTACAATATGATGAAATTTTACTGTTTAAATTATTATATAATGATATTAGATCTTAGATTGTTACAGGTGTTAATATTCTTGAATGATAATATGGAATTGAGATTATCTTAAGGAAAATAACATTGAGCATTTTTGACATTAAATTATAATATGAGTAGGGGGTAACATAATAGTAACATATTATTAAAAATTGAGATTATCGTATAGGAAAGTAACAATGAGCATTTTTCAAAGTAGTTTATAGTATGATCATTTAGGTTTGGGTGAGTAGGTGGTTTTGAGTTGAGTCTTAAATTGATTTTCAGACAAGATTATCTTAATATTTACTGGTAATGAATTCCAGATTCTGGGGCCCTTTATGTGCATAGAATTTTTACATAGGTTGATATGAACACGGGGTATATCAAAAAGTGATCTGTGTCGTGTGTTGTGGTCATGGGTCCTATTAAAGTTGGTGAGGAGAGTTTTGAGCAGAGGGTTTATATTAGAGTGTAAAGTTTTATATATGTAGTAGGCACAAGAGTAAGTATGAATGTTCTTTACGGTGAGTAGTTTGAGACTTTTGAATATTGGTGGAGTATGCTGTCTAGAGTGGGAATTTGTTATCATTCTGACTGCGGCCTTTTGTTGTGTTATGAGTGGTCTAAGGTGATTTAACGTTGTTGATCCCCATGCACAGATTCCATAGGTGAGATACGGGTAGATAAGTGAATGATATAGTGCAAGGAGAGCTGATTGAGGTACATAATAGCGTATCTTTGATAATATGCCTACTGTCTTCGAGATTTTCTTGGAAATTTGTTGTATATGTGTTTGGAATTTAAGGCTACTGTCAAGGTGGATTCCTAGGAATTTTCCCTCTGTGAGTCTTGTGATGGGTGTACCATTGAGTGTTATGTTAAGTGGAACATTTGTGGCTTTGCTTCCAAACTGTATGAAGTAGGTCTTGTCAGTATTGAGAGTAAGCTTATTAGTCGTCATCCATGTTGATATTTTCTGTAATTCGGCATTAACAGTGTTGGCCAGTATAACTGGATTTGGGTGAGAGAAGACATATGTTGTGTCATCTGCAAATAAAATGGGTTTGAGTAGTTGTGATGCATTCGGTAGGTCATTTATGTAAATGAGGAATAGGAGGAATAGGAGGACCTTGTGTATGGATTTAGAGATCTAGAGCAGGTAATCCTACTATAAACCATTTACGTTTTGTTATTGTGATGAAACACTACCTGGTAAACACAGTACATTGTGTGAAAAACTATAATAATAATAATAACAATTTTGATTTCTACCAGTACATGATACAAGTAGCTGACATCATTTCGGACAACTTAGGTTAATCTTGTCCTCGAAGATTCTACCCAAAACAATCTTCCAACACTCAGATACCTACCTACTGCTAGGGGCAACGGGTGTAAGGAAACATGCCCATCGTGGATCGATCCCGGACGTCTCAGTGTGTGAACTGATGACGCTACCAACATAGCATCACACGCAGTGTGATGCTTGGTTGCTATATAGCAACCTACACTATATAGCTATATAGTGTAGGTTGACAAAACGCTGAAAGTTTTCCCCACAATGACGAACATGGGACTCTACCTGCCTATCAACCACTGTTGACACCGGTATAGTGATAGCAACAGAAGGGTGCCATTAATCAGAGGGAACAGGTCATACTCGTCAGATGTTGGGATCTGGGCTGTCGGCACCTCTCTTTGTCCCGTTCCTGCCCTCCTCTCGTATATACACTGGCTCCCTCACCTTCTTGTGTTAGTGTGTGGCTAGTTAATGGTACATGTCAGACCTAAGCGTCGTCAAAAGTTTCTTTCTCCTATGTGTATGGTTCCAGTAGGATCGAAGATCCGGAGGAAAGTGTACAGAATGCTTTCTAAAGGAAGGGAAGTGGGTTCCAAGGTTATCACTATCAACAGAAACCCAAGACTTGCCACCCACTTTACCAGCTTATGAGGAGATGGAGTTGATTCAAAATCTTTCTTAAAATATTATTCCAATGTATACACAAATAGGCCAATGAAGTCAAAAATAATTCTAAACTAAAAAAAAAAATATTTTGAAGCAGAAGAAAAATATTCAAACGACTTTTAGAAGTCTCCAGATTTTTCACTGAAGCCATTTTCTTTACCATTCCTCATATATAATACAAGAGCAGCTGTATCATATACAAGTCGTCCCGAATAGGTAAAACTTGAGATTTTGGCTTAAATAACAACGCTCTTCTTGCCGAATAAGGCAAGCGAAAATTTGCGTATGCAATAATTTCACAAAAATAATTCTGAACCTAACGAAAAAAAATGTTTCATTGTGTTTATTAAATTATTGTAAACTTATCTAAAATATATTTAGTTGGATTAGGCTAAATTAAATTGCGCTTATTATAATAAGGCTAGGTAAGTTTTCTAAGTTTCTTTTTGTACAAAATTATTAATTTCTACATTAACAAATGAAAAAATATATCTTTAAACGTATAGGAGAAAATATTAGAAGGGACTTAATTTTAAACGACTTGTTGCTGACCAAATTTACCTATTCGGCACGACATATGCAGTTCTTCTATTATACATGATATTGTGGGTATTGTATGTATTATATATATGTATATATATAAAATATATATATATATATATATATATATATATATATATATATATATATATATATATATATATATATATATATATCTGAAAATATGTGAATGTATATACAATATCCAAACATAAAAGAGAGAGACCTTGCTTGCTCACAGCATTTGCTGCATTAGTTGGTTGTTGCTATCTCCTCCTCATCACCTTTCCTCTTCCGCTTCCACTCCTCATCTGGCATTTATTGCCTCAGTTGGGTTATTCTGGGTGTGAGAGAGAGTGGGAAGTAACGCAGCATCCCACAACATCTCCCTGCATCTTCAGCATCCTTGGCCACCTTTCCGTCTCGTATACCTGGGAGAATTTTTTTCTTTCCTGTTGTACTTCCTTGTGCGATGGTGCTTCTCTCTTTTCCTGGTTTTTATCATGACACACATGCTTTCATTTTTCCTTCTTTCTTTATTTTTCCATCTCTTTCCAAGTGTTGCTCTTGTGTCGGGGAATTTTCTATCTCTATTTTTTTTCTTTTCTATGTTTTATATATTTTTTTATTCCTTTTGTGTATTTCTTGTCCGGAATATTTCAGTTTTTCACAAATTTCTCCAATTATAACCATCTATTTGTTTCGTATCAGGAATATTTGTTTTTTTCCCCAAATATGTTTCTTTCCTATGCGAGATATTTTCCCTTCATGTTACTCATTCTTCCATCGGTTCTCCTGTCTCTGTCTATACATTGGATGATTTTACAATTCCCTTTCGTTGTTTTAATAGTGAATAGTGAACCAACAAATAAAATATTTTAACAAAATTACATCTCTAAAAGGCATTAGTAAAGCAGGGGTCCCGTAACCCTTGTAAATTACCTAGGTCGTCTTGTATAAATGGCTTTACTAGGCCATATAATGCGCCGGAGAGGATGACGAAGATGGCAGGAAAGTTTGGGATGCTGTGCGGACCCCCAAGAGCAGCCAGTCTGACTGGAAGTGAGTCTTACCTATACTGTTTTTCGTCTTGGGGGAAGCGAGCTAGAGGCTTGATATTGCAATCTTGTGTTGCCAAGGAGGAATATGGAAAGAAACCACGAAACGGGAAGGGTTTGAACCCATGACGAGTGAGTCGTAAAACTCTCTCTCCATGGTTTCAAACTCCACCCGTTCTGGCGTTTGTTTACAAATGTGTTATTACGATTTCGTGGGTATGGGAAGGGATCAGGTACCCTGGAAAAGATCCCAAACAGTACGAAAGAAATATAAGAGAGTAACTCATGCAGGGATTATTGGGAAAATCTTAACACAAGATAATTTATAGGAAAACCTAGTCAAATTTAAGCTCACAAAAACAATAATTACTGAAATATTTGAAAGAGTGGATTAAGTTTCATGAAATATTCTTACGTAGCGTCTGGTTCATTGCTTTGACATATATTGCAAGGAACACCATTCAAATATCATCAATGTCTTGTTTCCTCGACGTTTTTGACTATTAAAACTAATTCTGATTTCTCCAAGCTCTGACCCCGGCCCAACCGTGTGCGCGCACGCGCATGCATGCGAGTGCGCATGTTTGTGTGTACTCACCTATTTGTGTTTGCAGAGGTCGAGTCGTAACTCGACTCCTGGCCCCATGTGTGTGTGTGTGTGTATGTGTGTGTGTAAATAAAATTACGTATTTGTAGCAATAGGAGCAGAGGTATGTTCGTGGTGCCCCGTCTTCACTAATTCTGCTACATATCTTTATAACCTTCCACTTGTTATACCATTATACTTACCACATCTTTAAATTCATTCCATTATTCTGTTACTCTAAAAAAAAAAAAATCTTATATCTCTTCGGCTCCACATTTATCCTCGATTCAAAACTGAAGACTTGTTATATTTATTTCAGGTAAAAATCCTTCATTATTCTGTCATGTTCTTCTATAACCTTATATGTAGTTATCATGTATCCTCTTATCCTGTTATCACCCATCGTTGGCACATTACTATTAAGAACCATACAACCTCTTTCTTCAGTTTTTGTGTCCATTTTGTTCCTCTCTGCATCTTTTCTTAAACTAATCTATATATTTTTAGGCGTATAATCCAATTTTAAGCGAATGTTTGTGTGGTGAATACTTTTTTTTATCATTTCTTTATCCATGTACATGAAAGTTATTTTCTAGCTTGACGGTGCGACTTTCTCAGTTTTATTTATATGATCTTACTGTTATTACTACTACTAATAATAATCTTTATTTCTAAAAGTACATGATGCAACTTATACAGACCATAGCTGACATTAATGACATACTATATAGAAAGCACCTTGTTGTGCAGAGTATTTCGGGCAAATTAAATTAATTTTGTCCTCAGGATGCGACCCACACCAGTCGGCTAACATCCAGGTACCTACTTACTGCTAGGTGAACAGGGACAGCAGGCGGCTTAAGGAAACTCGCCCCATTGTTTTCACCCGTACTGGGGATCGAACCACGGACGTGAATGTGTAAGCTGAGTGCGCTACCAACCGTGCTACGGGACAACGCAAATCTTTAAGAGAAACTTTTCATTAACATTCTCTCATTCTTTCTCATTCTCTCTGATACTTTCATCATTTTACTAGATGGTCTGTGTTTATGTGGCCTGAGTTCGCTTTCTATTTCCACTACATAACATTTATCTACTTTAAATTCCATCATCTCTCTCTCTCACTCCATTTATATATTATACGTATATCATTCTGCAGTGATTTATAGTTATTTTTACTATTTATTTTATCCAAGATTTTTGCATCTGCAAACATTATTCACTTTAGTCTGCCATTCTCTCTGGTAAGTAATTTACGTAAATTTAAAATATAATAGGATCAAGTACAGATCCTTGTGGCACCCCACTGCAAACATCTCCCCACGAGGATATTTTTCTTCTAACAGTTTTTATTTTCCTCTTAAAAATGTCTCTCATCCATTGTAATAGTTTGCCTTCTATCCATCATATAGCAGATCAGTCTTGCATGGGGGAACTATGAAAATTTTCTCTAAAAGCCGAGAAAAATACAAAAGGTCCATTCATATCTTCCTTAAACAATTATAGTCACTCGGGCATAATTAAATAAAAGCTCAGACTAAAAAAAATTCTCAACGCTGGTCTTGAGTTTAGGGAATTAATAAAAGTCAACATAGCTTCTACAAGTGATAGTTCTTAACATGACTCACGAAATCGTAATGACACGATTGCAAACAAACCATTCCACGGGTGGGGTTCGAACCCGCGATCAGTGTGTCTCAAAACTCCAGACCGTCGCGTAAGACGGTCTGGAGTTTTGAGACACTCTGATCACGGGTTCGAACCCCAACCGTGGTATGGTTTGATAGTTATTGCGTATGGCGACAAAAATAAAGTTAAAAAATGGGCTTTTATTGAAACAACTTTAAACTCTAAGTAAAGTTTCATTAATGATACGATAAAGATATACACAGAGAGAAACGTAATCCCAATATAATAGCTTTATTTCCAGCTTGTATCTGTTTCCATTGTTTTCATCGGCGTTCTGTTTCATTCACGAGGCCGAGGCCAGAGTCACTAAAATTTCAACTCTTAATACATGACAGTATTTACATTTATCATTACTGTCTCCACCTGGGATATTATTGAGCAATGACAAGTGTTCATTACACTTTAGTTATTCATTACTAATGTTGATAAACCCACACCCTGCTACACCCACACTATGCTACACCCACTCTGCTACACCCACTCTGCTACACCTACTCTGCTACACCCACACCCTGCTACATCCACACTCTGCTACACCCACACCCTGCTACACCCACACTCTGCTACACTCCCTGCTACACCCACACCCTGCTACACCCACACCCTGCTACACCCACACTCTGCTACACCCACACTCTGCTACACCCACACCCTGCTCCCACACTCTGCTACACTCCTGCTACACCCACACCCTGCTACACCCACACCCTGCTCACCCACACCCTGCTCACCACACTCTGCTACACCCACACACTGCTACACCACACCCTGCTACACCCACACCCTGCTACACCCACACTCTGCTACACTCCCTGCTACACCCACACCCTGCTACACCCACACCCTGCTACACCCACACCCTGCTACACCCACACTCTGCTACACCCACACACTGCTACACCCACACCCTGCTACACCCACACCCTGCTACACCCACACTCTGCTACACCCACACTCTGCTACACCCACACTCTGCTACACCCACACCCTGCTACACCCACACTCTGCTACACCCACACTCTGCTACACCCACACCCTGCTACACCCACACCCTGCTACACCACACCCTGCTCACCACACCCTGCTACACCACACCCTGCTACACCCACACCCTGCTACATCCACACCTGCTACACCCACACTCTGCTACACCCACACCCTGCTCACACACACTCTGCTACACCCACACTCTGCTACACCCACACTCTGCTACACCCACACCCTGCTACACCCACACTCTGCTACACCCACACCCTGCTACACCCACACCCTAGCTATACCCACACCCTGCTACACCCACACCCTGCTACACCCACACCCTGCTACACCCACACCCTGCTACACCCACACCCTGCTACACCCACACCCTGCTACACCCACACCCTGCTACACCCACACTCTGCTACACCCACACCCTGCTACACCCACACTCTGCTACACCCACACCCTGCTACACCCACACCCTGCTACACCCACACCCTGCTACACTCACACCTTGCTACACCCACACCCTGCTACACCCACACCCTGCTACACCCACACCCTGCTACACCCACACCCTGCTACACTCACACCCTGCTACACCCACACCCTGCTACACCCACACCCTGCTACACCCACACCCTGCTACACCCGTATGCAAATACATCATCAAGCGAGGCTGGCTTCTGAATATTCATCAACACTTGCTCAATAATTTCAGTAGGAAGCTGAATGTTGCTAATACCTGTTAGATGCTAATATCTTTATTAATAAGGTAAACGTAAATTATTATGACAATCCTCCTCTCACCTCAGTTTTGACATGAAGTATTTGCATCAGATGAATACGGCAAATAACAGTTTTCAGGGTAATTCCTTATTCCTAGCGAACGTCTGTTGATCGAAACAATCTCTGTTTCTTTACGTTTCCTTTGCCCAAATATTTTTCATTTCCTAGGTTAGGGGTTTCCCAAACTCCTTAGCTCATAGTCACCTTCATAACGTTTCAGATTGTTCATTGATTCCCAAACATTTATTCTATGAATATAATTTAATAACTAGTACTTTAATAGTACTACAAATAATAAAAAATAGTAATAATGACTTCATAAAAGATAGGTAATATTTAAATTATGAAAAATATAAGATTTAAAAGATCCTTTTTTTTTTACTGAGACTGTTGATATCATTAATGGGAAGGATATATCTGATAATGTCAACAAGGACACAGATATTTGGTTAGAGATTCAGTCTCCTCCTCTGCTTAGTTTGAATTATATTTGCATGGCAAAATCCTGCAAAGCTCGTCCTCAGACATTTACTGACCCCCTTTTTAATCCCCCAGCCATTTATTGACCCCTTCGATAGTCCCAACGTCCCCTTAGGGGTTAATGTTAACCACTTTGACGAACTTTGTCCTAGATATTTCTATGATCCATACGATCTTACAGTGGCTTACACGACGGTCTGGAGTTTTGAGAGACTCTGATCGTGGGTTCGAACCCCACCCGTGGTATAGTTTATCTTACAGTTTCCTGCTGAGCATAAAATTAAGCTCAAGATAAGTAGCGCTGAGCGAGTCAGAGTGAGTTAATAGAAGAGTGGACGGGGATTCGAACCGTGGTCCTGTTAAGTAGCAGATCCAGCGTTGCACCACTGAGCTATGAGGCCTACAATAGGATGATTCAAAAGTCATTAGTTTCTGTGACTGGTCTGCATCAGAGGCATCTTCTGTGACCCGACTGCCTCTCCCCACGGATCCAGAGGCTTTAACAGTACATCTATTCTTATACCACTCGTATCATAGTAGTAGTGTTAGTAGTAGTAATAGTAGTAGAACCACGGGCCGAATCATCATTCGTTCTGCTGAGTCACTGCATTCTATGGTATTCTCGGGTATGAGAATAAAAGTACTACAAAAGCTTCTAGTTCTGTAGGAAGAGACAGTGCGGTCACAGTTGATAAATACTAGTCATAGAAAGTGTTTTATCTAAAATCTTCCTGCTGTAACTCACTCACGTAAGAGGTCCAGTACTGTACAGTGCTGGACCTCTTACATGTCTAGATCAAGGTATGAGTCCCTGTCTATTCCTTTCTTTAATAATAATAATAATAATAATAATAATAATAATAATAATAATAATAATAATAATAATAATAATAATAATAATAATAATAATAATAATAATAATAATAATAATAATAATAACAGTATTAGTGGCACTTGTCCCTAAGGTGGACTTAATAAAGCTCTGTACTGAGAGATTTAATCTCGTATCATGAGCATGATGCTGTGTCAAGGTGTTGAGAAACTTGCTGCTCAAACACAAACTTGACAAAAGCTTTCTTTGTATTATTACTGATGAATATACTCGGGCAGAAGAGTTTCCTTTAATAAAAGTCCTGAACTATACACAAGAAAACTTTTCCACATAAATGAAGACGAAGAAACAAGTAAATGATAAAATATATGATTGTGTAGATATTTATCAAGTTTATAGCTTAATATTCCTATACATGGAGAGAATTTTTATTACAATATTAGCTTCATTATACTGATGGAATACAATACCGCCAAGATGATGAATAAGATGAATTTTTTTGACAATAATGTCTTGTCCTGCAATTCACAAATAAGGCTCATTTGATATAGGCCTTATCAAGCCTCGACTGTGATCTGATCTTCATTGTGGGTTATTTGTGAATAGGTCTAGCCAGGGTATTATTTATTTTATTCTTGTTGACTCACGAAATCGTAATAATACGACTGCCAGCAAATTACGAAACGGGTGGGACTCGAACCTATGACAGGTTAGTCCTAAACCTCACAGGCCAGTGTGTTAACCACTCAGCCAGCTAGCTTTAAGAGGATTCATCTTGTTCTGCATCGAGAGTCTATGAACTCACTGAAGAAAGTAGACTGGGTGTGAGACATGGGTTTTCAATGTTTCAGCGAGAAGGTTTGAGGTGGTGATATCATGTTTGAGAGTTACATTTGATGTGCATATAAAATAGATTATTTAGATACCATAGATACCCTGAACACAGGACTATTTAAAAAGTGTGACTTTGTAAATGGTCTAAGTCGGACCAAAACATTATCGTCTTTTCTCACCCACTTTTCTATTAGCCTATTTCATTTTCCCCTCTTCAGTCGTCAGCCACACAATCAACAACAGACAAATCCAATCCTCTCCCATCCCACCGAATCTTCCTTCTCCCCACACCAATCTTCCTGCTCCCCACACCAATCTTCCTCTTCCCCACACCAATCTTCCTGCTCCCCACACCAATCTTCCTCTTCCCCACACCAATCTTCCTCCCCACACCAATCTTCCTTCCCCACACCAATCTTCCTCTTCCCCACACCAATCTTCCTGCTCCCCACACCAATCTTCCTCTTCCCCACACCAATCTTCCTGCTCCCCACACCAATCTTCCTCTCTTCCCCACACCAATCTTCCTGCTCCCAACACCGATTTTCCTGCTCCCCACACCAATCTTCCTTCTCCCCACACCAATCTTCCTCTTCCCCACACCAATCTTCCTCTTCCCTACACCAATCTTCCTCTTCCCCACACCAATCTTCCTCTTCCCCACACCAATCTTCCTGCTCCCCACACCAATCTTCCTCTTCCCCACACCAATCTTTATCTTCCCCACACCAATCTTCCTGCTCCCCACACCAATCTTCCTCTTCCCCACACCAATCTTCCTCTTCCCCACACCAATCTTTCTCTTCCCCACACCAATCTTCCTCTTCCCCACACCAATCTTCCTCTTCCCCACACCAATCTTCCTGCTCCCCACACCAATCTTCCTCTTCCCCACACCAATCTTCCTCTTCCCCACACCAATCTTCCTCTTCCCCACACCAATCTTCCTCTTCCATACACCAATCTTCCTCTTCCCCACACCAATCTTCCTCTTCCCAACACCAATCTTCCTGCTCCCCACACCAAATCTTCCTCTTCCCCACACCAATCTTCCTCTTCCCCACACCAATCTTCCTGCTCCCCACACCAATCTTCCTCTTCCCCACACCAATCTTCCTGCTCCCCACACCAATCTTCCTGCTCCTCACACAAATTTTCCTCTTCCCCACACTCTTCTTCCTCTTCCCCACACCAATCTTCCTCTTCCCCACACCAATCTTCCTCTTCCCCACACCAATCTTCCTCTTCCCGACACCAATCTTCCTCTTCCCCACACCAATCTTCCTCTTCCCCACACCAATCTTCCTCTTCCCCACACCAATCTTCCTCTTCCCCACACCAATCTTCCTCTTCCCCACATAGTCGTAATCACCTCCACATACTCAGAGGTAGTGAACAATACAGACACTAGTAACTTCACTGTTGTCTTCCTCCTCTGGGATCTTTGCTTATTATACATATAGACACAGCTAATGGTGCTGCTTCTGTTGTAGCTTGGTGCTTCTTCTGTTGTAGCTTGGTGCTGCTTCTGTTGTAGCTTGGTGCTGCTTCTGTTGTAGCTTGGTGCTGCTTCTGTTGTAGCTTGGTGCTGCTTCTGTTGTAGCTTGGTGCTGCTTCTGTTGTAGCTTGGTGCTGCTTCTGTTGTGTTAGTGCTGCTTCGTTGTGGGTGCTGCTTCTGTTGTAGATTGGTGCTGCTTCTGTTGTAGCTTGGTGCTGCTTCTGTTGTAGCTTGGTGCTGCTTCTGTTGTAGCTTGGTGCTGCTTCTGTTGTAGCTTGGTGCTGCTTCTGTTGTAGCTTGGTGCTGCTTCTGTTGTAGCTTGGTGCTGCTTCTGTTGTAGCTTGGTGCTGCTTCTGTTGTAGCTTGGTGCTGCTTCTGTTGTAGCTTGGTGCTGCTTCTGTTGTAGCTTGGTGCTGCTTCTGTTGTAGCTTGGTGCTGCTTCTGTTGTAGCTTGGTGCTGCTTCTGTTGTAGCTTGTGCTGCTTCTGTTGTAGCTTGGTGCTGCTTCTGTTGTAGCTTGGTGCTGCTTCTGTTGTAGCTTGGTGCTGCTTCTGTTGTAGCTTGGTGCTGCTTCTGTTGTAGCTTGGTGCTGCTTCTGTTGTAGCTTGGTGCTGCTTCTGTTGTAGCTTGGTGCTGCTTCTGTTGTAGCTTGTGTGTGCTTCTGTTGTAGCTTGGTGCTGCTTCTGTTGTAGCTTGGTCTGCTTCTGTTGTAGCTTGGTGCTGCTTCTGTTGTAGCTTGTGCTGCTTCTGTTGTAGCTTGGTGCTGCTTCTGTTGTAGCTTGGTGCTGCTTCTGTTGTAGCTTGTGCTGTTCTGTTGTAGCTTGTGCTGCTTCTGTTGTAGCTTGGTGCTGCTTCTGTTGTAGCTTGGTGCTGCTTCTGTTGTAGCTTGGTGCTGCTTCTGTTGTAGCTTGGTGCTGCTTCTGTTGTAGCTTGGTGCTGCTTCTGTTGTAGCTTGGTGCTGCTTCTGTTGTAGCTTGGCTGCTTCTGTTGTAGCTTGGTGCTGCTTCTGTTGTAGCTTGTGCTGCTTCTGTTGTAGCTTGTGCTGCTTCTGTTGTAGCTTGTGCTGCTTCTGTTGTAGCTTGTGCTGCTTCTGTTGTAGCTTGGTTTTGGAGGCTTCGTTGTGCTTGGCTGCTTCTGTTGTAGCTTGGTGCTGCTTCTGTTGTAGCTTGGTGCTGCTTCTGTTGTAGCTTGTGCTGCTTCTGTTGTAGCTTGTGCTGCTTCTGTTGTAGCTTGGTCTGCTTCTGTTGTAGCTTGTGCTTTGCTTCTGTTGTGAGCTTGGTGCTGCTTCTGTTGTAGCTTGGTGCTGCTTCTGTTGTAGTTGTGTGCTTGTTGTAGCTTGTGCTGCTTCTGTTGTATTGTGCTGCTTCTGTTGTAGCTTGTGCTGCTTCTGTTGTAGCTTGGTGCTGCTTCTGTTGTAGCTTGTGCTGCTTCTGTTGTAGCTTGAGTGCTGCTTCTGTTGTAGCTTGGTGTGCTTCTGTTGTAGCTTGTGCTGCTTCTGTTGTAGCTTGGTGCTGCTTCTGTTGTAGCTTGGTGCTGCTTCTGTTGTGCTTGTGCTGCTTCTGTTGTAGCTTGTGCTGCTTCTGTTGTAGCTTGGTGCTGCTTCTGTTGTAGCTTGGTGCTGCTTCTGTTGTAGCTTGTGCTGCTTCTGTTGTAGCTTGTGCTCTTCTGTTGTAGCTTGGTGCTGCTTCTGTTGTAGTTGGTGTTGCTTCTGTTGTAGCTTGTGCTGCTTCTGTTTAGCTTGGTGCTGCTTCTGTTGTAGCTTGTGCTGCTTCTGTTGTAGCTTGGTGCTGCTTCTGTTGTAGCTTGGTGCTGCTTCTGTTGTAGCTTGGTGCTGCTTCTGTTGTAGCTTGGTGCTGCTTCTGTTGTAGCTTGGTGCTGCTTCTGTTGTAGCTTGGTGCTGCTTCTGTTGTAGCTTGGTGCTGCTTCTGTTGTAGCTTGTGTGCTTCTGTTGTAGCTTGTGCTGCTTCTGTTGTAGCTTGGTGCTGCTTCTGTTGTAGCTTGGTGCTGCTTCTTGTTGTGGCTTGAGTTGCTGCTTCTGTTGTAGCTTGGTGTGCTTCTGTTGTAGCTTGGTGCTGCTTCTGTTGTAGTTGGTGCTGCTTCTGTTGTAGCTTGTGCTGCTTCTGTTGTAGCTTGGTGCTGCTTCTGTTGTAGCTTGTGCTGCTTCTGTTGTAGCTTGGTGCTGCTTCTGTTGTAGCTTGGTGCTGCTTCTGTTGTAGCTTGGTGCTGCTTCTGTTGTAGATTGTGCTGCTTCTGTTGTAGCTTGGTGCTGCTTCTGTTGTAGCTTGGTGCTGCTTCTGTTGTAGCTTGGTGCTGCTTCTGTTGTAGCTTGTGCTGCTTCTGTTGTAGCTTGGTGCTGCTTCTGTTGTAGCTTGTGCTGCTTCTGTTGTAGTTTTGTGCTGCTTCTGTTGTAGCTTGATGCTGCTTCTGTTGTAGCTTGGTGCTGCTTCTGTTGTAGCTTGGTGCTGCTTCTGTTGTAGCTTGATGCTGCTTCTGTTGTAGCTTGGTGCTGCTTCTGTTGTAGCTTGGTGCTGCTTCTGTTGTAGCTTGGTGCTGCTTCTGTTGTAGCTTGGTGCTGCTTCTGTTGTAGCTTGATGCTGCTTCTGTTGTAGCTTGGTGCTGCTTCTGTTGTAGCTTGGTGCTGCTTCTGTTGTAGCTTGGTGCTGCTTCTGTTGTAGCTTGGTGCTGCTTCTGTTGTAGCTTGGTGCTGCTTCTGTTGTAGCTTGGTGCTGCTTCTGTTGTAGCTTGGTGCTGCTTCTGTTGTAGCTTTGTGCTGCTTCTGTTGTAGCTTGGTGCTGCTTCTGTTGTAGCTTGGTGCTGCTTCTGTTGTAGCATTGTGGTGCTTCTGTTGTGGCTTGCTGCTGCTTCTGTTTTAGCTTGGTGCTGCTTCTGTTGTAGCTTGGTGCTGCTTCTGTTGTAGCTTGGTGCTGCTTCTGTTGTAGCATTGTGGTGCTTCTGTTGTGGCTTGCTGCTGCTTCTGTTGTAGCTTGGTGGTGCTTCTGTTGTAGCATGGTGGTGCTTCTGTTGTAGCTTGGTGTTGCTTCTGTTGTAGCTTGCTGCTGCTTCTGTTGTGGCTTGCTGCTGCTTCTGTTGTGGCTTGCTGCTGCTTCTGTTGTGGCTTGGTGCTGCTTCTGTTGTACATGATTTTCCTGCTGTTTCTTTTGTTTGGTAGTTTTGTTGTTGTAGACTCCCATACTATCTACAGAGGTAGGTAGGTAGGGTATGTGAGTGTGTTGTGCGTGTGTGGTGTGTGTGTGTGTGTGAAGTGTGTGTGTATGTGAAGTATGTGTGTGTATGTGAAGTGTGTGTGTGTGAGTGTGTGTGTGTGTGTATGTGTGTGTGTGTGTGTGTATGTGTGTGTGTGTGTTATATGTGTGCATGCCACTTACACCATATTACACCGAGGTCTCTCTCTCTCTGGATATATACACCATAAGGGATGACTGTTGTAATGTATGCCTACATACTGCAGCCTATACAAGGAAATTTAATAAGATTAGCTAACACCCTTTTATTGAACATACAAGATAATAGTCACTAACATACCTCAAGTGTTTGCACAGACGTAGCTGGTTGTTTTCACCTTAGTAGAGAACATTAAAAACTCGTCTTCCTCTTGAAACCACTTAAATAAGAGGTACATGTTGCATTAAATAAATTAAGTTTTCTCTACACTAAGTTGTGCTGTTGCTTCACCCGAGCATCCCTCTACACCAGGAGTCCCCAACCTGCGGCTCTAGGGCCGCATGCGGCCCTTTTAGGAAATAGATGCGGCCTTCACGTGAAATTATGAATTCATTTATGTAGGTTCCACACTGCACAGTGTCAATTACAAATTATTATTACTCATAAAAAAATACAAAAAAATACAAAATGAGGCTCTCCTTTAAATCTGGCTTTAAAAATTGGTCCTTTAATACTAAAAGGCTTGAGACTAAAGGATTCTACATGACTTGCCAAATGATTATTATAATAATCAAAACTAAGCCCTAAACCCACCTAGGTCAATCAGCACTTGCCAGATAAGCTGTAGATATTATTAAAGAATTATTTGCGATGATTTCATTTAACTGAAGATTTATATCATTATTTGCTCATTTAATATATTTTAATTAAATAAATAATAAGCCTTATTAACTAAATAAATAAAGAACCCTTATTAAATAATAAGCCTTATTAACAAGCATAAATAATTATTTATGCTTGTTAATAAGGCTTATTATTTTTGCTTATAAATAAGGCTTATAATTTACGCTTATTTATAAAGCTTATTATTTACCTTTAATAAGGCTTATTATTCATGCTTGTTAATAAGGCTTTTTATAATAAGCCTTATTGACAAGCATGAATAATAAGCCTTAAGGATAAATAATTAGCCTTATTAAGGATAAATAATAAGCCTTATTAATAAACATAAATTATAAGCCTTATTTATAAGCAAAAATAATAAGTCTTATTTATAAGCATAATAAATAACCCTTATTTATAAACATAAATAATAAGCCTTATTTATAAGCATAAATAATAAGCCCTATTAATAAAGCGAGCCCTTTCAGCCAAAGTATATTCACCCAGAGTTTAATATATCCCTTATATGAGTAATTTAATTACTGGTGGTGTACAGGTGACATTTTACATCCCTACACAAATAACTCTCATAAAGGAGAGAGAAATTAGTTCATTTACAATTTACACTAACACAAAAGAGTAAAGGTTATTTGTGTATTGTTGTATTCTTGTCAATGTATTTTGTCAATGTATTTTGTCTTGAAATAAAGTTTATACACAGTCAAAAGATATGGTGGTAGGGAAAGTGGAATATTCAAATGGCTTCAGAAAGAAATCTAAATATTCTTCCTTGAAGCCTTTTTATCCACGTCTCCGAGGCTATGGGTCCCACAATATACACCAGAGGTGGACCCCATATATATATATATATATATATATATATATATATATATATATATATATATATATATATATATATATATATATATATATATATATATATATATATATATATATATATACAGTGGACCCCGCCTAACGAGCAAAATTCGTTCCAGAATGCTGCTCAAGTGCCATTACCGAACGAATTTACTTCCTTAAAAATAATCTCACGTAGGTTAGTCTATTTCAGACACCCAAAAATACACTTCCACAAGCACTTACAATATTATACTTACATAATTGTACGATTTCCGTGGTGCTCGTTAGGCGGGGGTCTACTGTGTATGTATGTATGTATGTATGTATGTATGTATGTATGTATGTATGTATGTATGTATGTATGTATGTATGTATGTATGTATGTATGTATATATTATATATATATATATATATATATATATATATATATATATATATAAAATATATATATATATATATATATATATCCTTATTGTCACTCTGGCAGTCGACACACTTGCAACCTCACAAACCAAGAGCTGGGATTTTTCATTAACTCATTTGCAAGTACTTGTTTTCAAGGGCTGGGGTAACCAGATCAATAAGATTCAATTTCCTTTGATGCTTTTTTATGCTCTAAAACGCAATTACGCTCTCTGGATACAAGGAAATGTCTGCAGCATTTGTACAGAGTATTTTTGTCTGGGTATTGGAGCAAATGATATTAGAGACGGTCGTAGACAGCCTGGGGTGTCTTGCTTCTCAACACTACGCTTATTGTTATTAAATTTTTTTGAGAGCAATTGCCTTTATTAATGTGTTGCTGCAGTGTGTGTGTGTGTGTATGTGTGTGTGTGTGTGTGTGTGTGTGTGTGTGTGTGTGTGTGTTATATGTGTGTGTGTGTGTGTACGTACGTACTGTCGTCCAGACCTCTTTCATTTATCCTGTATCAAGTGACTTTAAGCATGATTTAGATAGCTGTGTTCCCAGTGCTTCTGCCCCCCCCCTCTTTCAGAACCCACCGAAATATATTGTCTACTCACACTGTCTTCAAGGTATCTACCTCACACAATACTGTCTTCAAATCTTCTCCTGTTGTGTATATTGTGTCTCACGCTCGTTGATTCACTCATTTTCTTTAATTCGATCGAGATTGATTCCTCTTAAGCATTCGTTCATCTCCTCGAAGACTTCCTAGTCATTGTCTGCGACGTCTCCTCTTTTGTTCCTCAGTCTTGTTACCTGTCATGATGTAAGTGATTTAGAGCACCATTAGGACGCTTCATGTTCACAAGTGTCCCATTCTTACACTTGTTACTTGGTTCACGAAATCGTAATGACACGATTGCAAACAAACCATACCATGGGCGGGGATAGAACCCGCGAACAGTCTGGAGTTTTGTATCTCTCTGATCGCGGGTTCTATCCCCGCCCGTGGTATGGTTTGTCACTTGCTCTTATTGTTATTGATCTTCTGATGTGACTGTATAGTAACCTCGGTTCAGATTTGGCTTTCGATGATATTTGACTTTCATATTGTCGCTGCTCAAAGTATTTCATCCAAACACATTCGTTTCTGGCTCTTCTCTTCACATTCATATTTTCTGTTTTTATTTTTTTTATTGTTTCGATCATTTTTTCCATGCGCTTGTATTTTTACCACTTGCCTTTGCTGAGTGAATTATGAAGGCTCTGTTTTTACCACTGCGTCTTCTATTTTTGTGGAGTATGAAATTCTGCTCAGCCTCCAGGCAGTTTCCTGCTAAATATTATATTACCGACTTCCCTTTCTCTTCTTCCATTCATTTATTCCACATTATTGCATTAAATTTCCTAATTTCTGAAGTGTCTTCTCGTCCGAACTTAAATTGATCTTACCCGCCAGTGCTAAGTTTCTCTTCATGTACATTTTCACAACGTATTCGAAACTCATTACACTGTTGTCACTAACACCCAGAAGTCTCTCTGTTGTATTCCAGTTCAACAATGTCTTATGTGATTTGGGTGAATACTAGGTTTAGTCTTGCTGGTTCAACTTCTGTCTCTGTGTGTCCTGACATGTTGGTACGGAGGGAGATATTACTCGCCTATTTGCGGTTACAGGGGTCGAGTCACAGCTCCTGGCACCGCCTCTTTGCTGGTTGCTAATAGGTCCATTCTTTCCCTGCTCCATGACTTTTATCGTATTTCTTAAAATTATAATTAGAATTGGGAATAGTGTGTGTGTGTGTGTGTGTGTGTGTGTGTGTGTGTGTGTGTGTGTGTGTGTGTGTGTGTGTGTGTGTGTGTGTGTGTGTGTGTGTGTGTGTGTGTGTGTTGTGGCTTCCTACTCATTTCTGCAGCACTGCAATCTCCTGATGAGTTGATTGCAACACGAATATAATTTTTTAAATTTATGTTAATGTAAAAATTAATAATTTTGTGCTAAAGGAACCTTAGAAAACTTACCTAATATTTTAGATAAGTTTACAATAATTTAATAATAAACAAACACAATGAAATATATTTTTGTTAGATTCAGAATGATTTTTGCATTTTTGCAAAATTATTGCATACACAAATTTTCGCTTGCCTTATTTGGCAAGAAAAGCATTGCTATTTAAGCAAAAATCGCAAGTGTTATCTATTCGGCACGACATATATATATATATATATATATATATATATATATATATATATATATATATTTTTTTTTTTTTTTTTTTTTTCAACAAGTCGGCCGTCTCCCACCGAGGCAGGGTGACCCAAAAAGAAAGAAAATCCCCAAAAAGAAAATACTTTCATCATCATTCAACACTTTCACCACACTCATACAAATCACTGTCTTTGCAGAGGAGCACAGATACGACAGCTGAGAAAAGTCCCTCCCAGCTGTCACTATCTCAGACCCCTCCTTTAAAGTGCAGGCATTGTACTTCCCATTTCCAGGACTCAAGTCCAACTAAATCAATTAACTGGTTTCCCTGAATCCCTTCACAAAATGTTACCCTGCTCACACTCCAACAGATCGTCATGTCCCAAAAACCATTCGTCTCCATTCACTCCTATCTAACACGCTCACACATGCTTGCTGGAAGTCCAAGCCCCTCACCCACAAAACCTCCTTTACCCCTTCCCTCCAACCTTTTCTAGGACGACCCCTACCCCGCCTTCCTTCAACTACAGATTTATACGCTCTCCAAGTCATTCTACTTTGATCCATTCTCTCTAAATGACTAAACCACCTCAACAACCCCTCTTCAGCCCTCTGACAAATACTTTTAGTAACTCCACACCTTCTCCTAATTTCCACATTCCGAATTTTCTGCATAATATTTACACCACACATTGCCCTTAGACAGGACATCTCCACTGCCTCCAGCCTCCTCCTCGCTGCAGCATTTGCAATCCATGCTTCACACCCATATAAGAGTGTTGGTACCACTATACTTTCGTACATTCCCTTCTTTGCCTCCATGGATAACGTTTTTTGTCTCCACAGATACCTCAACGCATCACTCACCTTTTTTCCTTCATCAATTCTATGGTTAACCTCATCCTTCATAAACCCATCCGCTGACACATCAACTCCCAAATATCTGAAAACATTTACTTCTTCCATAATCCCTCTCTCCAATGTGATATCCAATTTTTCTTTATTTAAATCGTTTGATACCCTCATCACCTTACTCTTATCTATGTTCACTTTTAACTTTCTACCTTTACACACACTCCCAAACTCGTCCACTAACCTTTGCAACTTTTCTTTAGAATCTCCCATAAGCACAGTATCATCAGCAAAAAGTAACTGTGTCAACTCCCATTTTGCATTTAATTCTCCATAATTTAATCCCACCCCTCTCCCCAACACCCTAGCATTTACTTCTTTTACAACCCCATCTATAA